>CM021108.1:423726772-423963629 GCA_007115665.2 Sequoiadendron giganteum
TGGAGAGAGATAGAGGTAGGTAGAGAGAGTAAAGGGAGATATAGAGAAGTGGAGAGGGAAGGAGAGATGGATGGAGAGGTAGGGATCAAGGGAGAGATAAGGATTTAGAGAGAGGTGAGAGAGTGAAATAGAGAGAGAGAGAGGTAGGTAAGGAGAGGGAGGGGAGATAAAGGGAAGTAGAGAATGGAGGAGAGAGGGAAGAAGAGGTACGGAGGGAGAGATAGGTGAGATAGAGAGAGATGAGGGAGGGAGGGATATTTAAGGAGAGAGGGGTGAGATAGAGAGAAATAAAGTAAAGAGGGAAAAGTGAGAGAGAGAGAGGGGATAGAGAGAAGTAGAGTCATAATGAGGAAGGTAGATAGATTGAGAGAGGGAAAGAGAGAGGAGGAGAAAAAGAGGTATATAGGGGTAGGCTAGACAGAGAGATGTAGAGTGAATTTTGGTGGAAGAGAGAGAGGAGGGAGGGAGAGGTAAAGATGGATAGCTGAGATAGATAGAAGGAGAGAGATATAGGTGGAGAGAGGGCAAAGAGATATAGAAAGAGGGGGAGGGAGAGAGGAGAGATAGAAAAAGGGGGAGGAAGGGAGATATAGAGAGAGTAGAGAGGGAGGAGAGAGATAGAGAGAGGCGATAGAGAGAGAATTAGAGAGGGAAAGAAGGTGGAGATATTGAGATAGAGGAGGCAAGGAGGGAGAGAGAAATAGGTATAGAGGGACAACTAGGTAGAGATAAGTAGATATGAAAGAAGAGATATAGGGAGAGGTAGGGATGTAGAGAGAGGTGAGACAAAAATAGAGAGAGGTCTAGGTAGATAGAGGGAGGAGGAGATAAAGAGAAGTATAGAGGGAAGGAGAGAGGGAGGAAGAGGTAGGGATGGAGAGAGAGAGGTGAGAGAGATAAGAGAGAGGAGGGAGGGATAGGTAGGGAGAGAGAGGCGATATAGAGAGAAAGAGAGTAGAGAGGGAAGGGGAAAGAGAGAAATGAGAGAGCTGATAGAGATGTGTGATGGAGCTGAAAAATATAGAGATAAGGAGGAAGGTGAAGATATTTAGAGGGAATGAGGGGGGAGAGAGAAAGATGTATAGAGGGATTGGTTAGATAGCGAGAAGTAGAGAGAAAAGGTGGGTGAAAGGAAGATAGAGGGAGAGAGAGAGGGGGAGAAAGAGAGGTGAGCTAGAGAGAAGTAGAAAGAGAAGGAGAGAGGGGGAGATAGAGAAAATTAGAGAGGGAGGGAGGGAAGGAGAGAAGTGAGATAGAGGGAAGTAGAGAGAGAATGGTAAGATAGAGTAGAGAGGGAAGGAGAGAGAGAGAAAGAGGGGAGAGAGGGAGAAAGGGATAGGTAGGTATAGAGAGAGATTATATAGAGATAAAAGGAGAGGGATGGGAGATAGAGAAATTCAGAGAGTGAAAGAGGGAGGGAGATAGATATTGGAGAGGGAAGGAGAGAGAGATGGACATGTAGAGACATAGTTCTTGAGCTCAAGGAAGATATTGTTAGATAAAGGGATGGAGATAGTGAGAGAGGGAGGTCTAGAGAATAAGAGATGAAAATGAGTGAGATAGAGAGAGAAAGATGAAATTTGACCTCCTGAGTACTAAAATTTGACCTCTTGATTATTGAAATTTGACATGTTGATTACTCAAATTTGACTAGTTCTAAAAATTTTAAGATCTTCCAAAAACTAGAATTTGCATTATAACTCCTAGAGATTTGAAACCACTCTCAAACATCCTGCCTATATATACATGAAATATAACTTAAAGTATAAAAATTAAATTTCCATATGTAAATTTCAACTTATACTTAAATGTTTATTTCATGCATATAATTTCCCTGACAGAGAAAGCAAAAATCAAAAAGTTCACAAAAATGCATTCCAAAAGTCATGAATGACATTTGGCAGTCACCAAATGAAGCAGCCCATTTGGTGCACACCAAATTTGGCGAGTGCCAAATAAGTTGCATTGGGAAATACCAACCCTATGGGTTGGATTTTGCATTGGGCATCCAACCCAAAGGTTTGGACAACCATTTCATGAAAATGATGTGATTTTTTGAAAGGGTGCAAATTTTTTTCATATTTTCATCTATGCTCCCTATCTCATTTGCACGTCTTTCAATGCAAGTTTATAAAAAAATTGTGATAGAATTAACCTCTCTCTCAGCTATCAAAATATATAATTCTTTTTTCATTTTGATTTAGTTAAGGTTTTGATCCATGGCTTCTAATGTAAATGCCTTCATTTTTGGTCAAAAACCATCATGTGCTAGGTTTAGGATAGATTTTTACTCATTCATTGGAACGTGAAAAAAATTACATTTTTTGAAACTAGACTCCATTCTACACATGATGAAAAAAATCAATTTTTGATTAGTTTGCAAAAAATTTGGGGGGGAGCATGTTCAAACTTTAGCTATTCAGGATATGTCCACTTTGAAAATTCATAAAATATTATATATTCACTAAAATAATTATCCGAAATAATGAGGATAAACTACATGGTGTTAGCTAATTTCTCATCATTGAGATTTTTGAAATTCTAAAAAAAAATTAATCAAAAAGGGGGGAGCCCTCAAGCGCTATGCTATTTTTTTTTGATAAAAACAAGACCTTTTTGCCCTCCCCTTTTGAAACCCTTAATATTCATTAATTTTTAAAAAAATAGTAGCTTAGAAACTAGACTTGAAGCACTTCAACTTTTTTTCTTTCCGCATCTTGAAATTTTGAGTGTAACTATCTTCATTTTCTCGTGCAAGTCAAATTTTGCTGATTTCAAAAAAAAAGTGGCATCTTAAGAGCCAAAATTGTGTCACATATTGGTGCACTTACCCTACTATTTTTTCCTATAATTTATCCCCCCTTTACAAAACCAAGATTACCATAAATTTATAATGTGATTAACAATTCCAAACATTAAAAAAAAACAATACCACAAGTTGAGTAACACAAGTGACATAAGATATACATGGAGAGACCCTTGCGAGAAAAAAAATCCACACCAAAAGAGATCCAGTGTTTGTATTAATCTTCAAATGAGATACACCAATAAAATACTCCTCTCTAAATTTCAACAACACTTCATTACACTGACAACCTACAAAAAATCTCTACAAACCACCATATCATTGTTCCAATTATAGAAGTTTGTTGGAGAGAATACCACAAATGGTATCCCAAAACAACAAGTAAAACCACCTAGAGAATACAAACCCCACTTAGTGGACAACCCATAAACATAGTGAAAAATATTAAATGATCACATGACCTTCACATGGGTTCCTAACCCATAGCCAATGAAAATTGGTCAATTCCAAGTGCTCCATAACTCTATGATAGATCTGATGGATTCATGCAATAACATGCACCAACATGCAAACTTGGGTGCCCCATGTCCATGCAAAACATGAAAATAACATGCAAGTAAATGAATTAAAAATTAGTCCCCACCTAGAAGTTAGACACCTAAATGGAATATGCTCTTGGTATGCTTTGTAATCATCATTGTAGTGGGTCCACCTATTTGAATTCAATTGCAATTTGTCATAGGAAAATAAATAATACATTTTTTTTCCCTCATTTCCTTTAGAACACTTTCCAAAGAATGTGGAGACACACAATTATCAACTTAGGAAATAAATTATAATGTCACCTATCCTAACATGGAAACACGACAAGATCCCTCCTTAGCTAGTGCATTTGATGTCATCATTGTTTCATATCCCAACACATAATTTCTTAGACTTGCATAAAGTAGTGCGTACCTTTCAATTACAACATTGCTACACTTAGAGAACACACCGTCATGAATTTCATGTCATCTAATGTTCCATTACTCAATATATTAGAAAAGTTATACTACAATATTCAATTATAACCATGCTTAGTCAACTAGCTATACCATCATATGACATGAATTCAATACCATTTTATAGACAATACATAAATTCATTGTACCAAAACCCAAACATAACCAACCAAGAAATTTCTCACATTCCAAATATACCAAACATAAACATTCCTCATACATCACCAAACATAACCAATCAAACCAACACACATATCCAAAATTCATCAAACACAAAAATTCCTTAAACATCACCATACATAACCAATCAAACCAATCCCAAATCCACCAAACACAAATATTCCTCATGTATATCCACAAAATTCATCCAATTACACAAGCAATATTTTCACAACTTAAGCTACCTCATCTTATGTACCACCTAATATTCCAAATACTACACAAGAACCAAACATGAAAATAAGCACATATAATCCCAACCATTCATACCAACCTCCTATTTCACAAAATTCATCACTTACCATTGCAAAACAAGCTTCCACATCCAACATAAATAAAACATTGAACATACCCAAAACTTACAACATCCCACATTCTTCACAAAATTTCACATCTAACATATCCACAAATACAATCATCCCCCAAAAATAATTCATCCCACAAAAACAATCTCAATTCATCCCATTCACTATCCCCACACAAGAAAATTTCCCTCAAACTCAAAACTATTTATATATCATTCCTCAAAACAACCTTTAACAACAATTCATTCCACAAAATAATTCATTCCACAACAACAATTTGTACCACATATTCAAAACACCTCACACAGTTCATATAATATTCCTCAAACACCTAACATACCTCAACAAAAAAGCATTCCCCAACACCAAAAAATCCCATACAATTCATATAACATCCCTCAAAACATCCCACTAAAATAACATATGTCATATAATTCTTCATCCATTTCTCAACATCAAATGTACACCCCATGTAACCAACCACCAAACAACCCAAATGATGAATTTGCATTGCAAATTAAAATCTTGCACCAATAGATTATTGAAATGCAACTAGGACAAACCAAGAAAAAATTGCACTCTTGAAGATATTTTTCCATATCCATTTGACATAGATATAGCTATGATACCCTTCCCTCACAACTTTGAAATGCCTAAATTTTACAAATAAAAGGGAAAAGGTGATGCACAAGAACATATGTGAGAATTTTATATAGCATGTCTAGAAGTTGCATACAACACATACTTAATCTACCTCTTTCCTAGAAGTTTAGGAGGATAAGTAATATAATAGTCCTCCCATTTACCTCATGGTATTAAAACATTACACGAACTCATTGAAACATTTCTCTATCATTTATCCTACAACATAGACCACAAATTTACCATGATTGATTTATATAGCACATAAAAATAGGGAGATACATTCGCTTCATTCCTTTAATGTTGGAGATACAAGAATAGAAAACACAAAGAGCCTATTCTTTAAACTCAACTCAAGGGTATTTTGTCCAAAATATTAACATTGAAATTTCCTTTCACTTAACCATACAATGTTCCAACACCTTTGATGAAATCATATAAAAGGGATCATTATTGAGAAGGATTTTATTGCTAAGAGACTTATCAAAATCTATAAGGACAACAAGGATCTTATATAAAAATCTAATGAGAAACCTCATCTGTAGGCTAAGAACAAAAATGTTACCAATGATAATGTCATGGATGAAAATTTTGTACAAAGAATACAACCCCCACCAAACAATCAGAAAAATAATAAAAATGTGATTCCTCCAAGAGGACCATGAAGAACCAACAATACCACTCAATGTAGGTATACTCCCTTATGGGATCATATCAAGTTAGTATTGAACAAGTTAATTCAAACCAATCTTATCAAGCTTCAAAATCTTATACACTATGATGGACCCCAATTTAAACCCTCGAGGTATAAAAATAATGATTAATGTAAATACCATAGGACAAAGGGCCATAAAACACCAAATTACATGAAACTCAAGAATCCGATACAAGACCTCATTGATCAAGGAGAATTCAACATTAAAAAATATCCTAGAACTTTTGGAAACAATGATCTAGGAATTTATAAGGATCCAATCCCAAACCATGGTAAAGGAAATGACTCGAGTAAAGAAAGAGAATCTAACAAATTCAACCACTCATATAATAACTTAGTAGGACATGTCTAAGAATCTAATAAATACACTATTTTTTTCACTATACCTAGTAGAAATCCTGAGGGTGGAGTCACTACACGATGATGAAAAGTCACTCTACAAGGAGTTCCCCCACATCCTAATTCTATAACTACATTATTACCATCTAAGTACAATCTTATAGATAATCTTCAGAAAAATCTATCCGAAATATCCATTCTATAACTTTTTAAGATATCTACAACACATAACAAAATATTATGCAAGACCCTCCTAGAATCATCCATCCCTACTAACATATCACATATAAGGATCACCTCGTGTTCATTGAAAATAATCTTCCTTCCATAATGTATCATAATCAAGCCTTATATCTAGAGGTCTTCATCCATAAATATAAAAAAATAAATAAAAATTTATACTTTAAAAATTGTAAAATAATTAGGATACTCCAATGGATTTGTTGAGAAAAAATAAGTGTAACCATTAGAGCATATGATGACACCGAATGTGAATTAAAATGAATTATCAAACTCCCTATTCAGATTGGTCCTACTATTACAAAAATGACATGTCAAGTCTTGGACCTTGATTTACCATACAACATCCTCCTAGGAAACCCATGGATACATATCATACAATCCATCCCTTCAACCTATCACCTATGCATCAAATTCCCTTACAATGAAACCAAAGTCACCATTTATGGGTACCCTCAACCATTCCATTATTATTAGAACTTAGAAAAAAAATATAAAAATATACTCCAAGTACCTAATAATGATATCATCTCAAATTAATCATCCTATATTGATCCATCCACTTTAGACTCATCATCCACCTTACATAAACACCTTCTAGATATCAAGGTCAAAGTACAATAAAATGGTTGTGGAGATTATGATCTTAAAGGGTCATTTTATGTAGGAAAACTTTTGTCTTCTCTGAAGCTATATGGAAAACCACAATACATAGAAGAAACATCTTATACTATCAAATTTGAGCATATGATTTTCTCCAAGTATGGAGTGCTAGACAATGAGGTTACAAATGAAGATATCTCCAAATGGTTATACTAAGATGTGAAAGAACAAGAAACTCTACTGATTGATCAAAATAGAAAAGGTTTCCAAATCATTAAGAACATGGGATTCATAGGCCATGGTGGCCTTGGTCTACATCAACAAGGAATAAGAGAGTCCATTATTCTAGAGAAACAATATAAATATCAAGGTCTTAGGTATGGTTTAGTAGATAATGTTACTCCTAACATCGAGAGTACCCCTAATAAGGTAGTTGGAGTTTATTTTGTGGTTAATATGTCTAATGATGATACAATTGAAAACTCTCCCATGTGCATCATAGACCTATTTGAAAAAAAATATATCAATAAAATTAAAACCTTATCATTTACATAAAATCCACAAGCTAATGGCCTTTATCTAGCTTACTCTCGACTCATCGATTGGGAACAAAAATAAGCACCAATTTTGGGCATATTAAAAAATGATGACACTATTGTTGAGTTTATAGGAATTAGAGATGGCATATCTCTTGGAGATCATAATTTTTTTTTTTGCATAGACCTTGATGTGAAAGAATACTTTGGGGAAAAATTCAGATCCTTTAGTTGCAAAAGAGAAAATATAAAAATAAAAAATAGATCCCCTAGGGAAAATCACAATGTGGCACTTTCAGATAATGAAAAATTCAAAATAAAGGACATATCCAAGGGTGAAAATATCTTTGGAGAACTTGAGGATGAAGGATTTTACTTTCCTATTATCACTCAACATTAAGAGAAATGAATAGTACTACTAGAAGAATCAAAGAAAATCAATGTTGGAACAAATGGCACTCCCAAGATCACATTCTATGCAACATCTTTGAATCCTGAAGAGAAACAAAATTTTACATCATTCCTAGAGGCATGGAAAATCAACTTATCTTGGTCCTATGCTGACATTCCTAGACTAGATACATCATTATTGGTCCATCATTTTGATGGAGCTTCAAATTTCATCCTTCAAGTTCCATTAAATTTTCTACCACATTACTGGTCTGTCTTTCTTTTCTGGGGAAGCCTAGGGTTGGGGTTTTAGTTTTGCCTTCATGAAATCATATTTTTCTATCTTAAACCCTAGGCTGGATCTATTTTGTTGTTACCTTTTTGAGAGAGGTTTTAAAATGACTTATGTCCCATTAACTCATCTAGACCGGGCCCCTTTTAATAAATTGTGATAAATTTTTTACCTCGACTTTATTATTTCCTAAGTCTAGGTCAGCACATGCTCTATGCTTTAAGAACAACCTTATGCCATCATTTGTCGTTGGCCTAGGTGATTCCCCCTTTCCCCTTTTTAATAGTTATCTTATTTTGTAGAGAAGGTATTTTAATGACCGTCGATCATCTTGCGGTTGATCCTGACTATTCCCCACGATCTCGCGATGACATCACCATTCGGCTTCAATTGATTGTGATATCACGAGCGAGCACCACATGTCTCAGTTGCTGATGCCAAAACATGATTAATACAAATTTTAATATTTGTATCAGGTTTTAATACATTAAATGGTGGGTTACTAAAATAACTGTGAGATGCATGTGCTCGAGATCAACGACAGTGTTTTAATCTTGATGAAAAGTTGCTCGATAGTTATGTTTGGCATTGCTGATTGTTGTGGGTGAACACGATCGTCAATGATGGGGATCAATGGTTTCCCACCATCACGTGATCCAAAGATGCAAGGTGTTTAGTGATTGTGATATCATGGGCGGGCACCATGTGTATCCCTTTGAGGCTGCATATTGTGGTGGGCCCTTGACGCTGACATGGAGATTACATCAACCTTTTTGAAGGTGGTCATTCGATGATTTGAAAAAATGAAAGATCGACGAATGAGGTTTAAATTCACATAAAATGTGATTGGAGCCATTGGCACGGCATGAAAATGGATTTAATGGCGGATGAGATGTCTACTAGAAAATTTCAATCAACATAGAGGATTTGATTTCATTCTATCTTCACCATAAAATCACTCAAGAGTTTTCAAAGCGATTCAGAGCCAGAGATAAAGTTTTTCAAGCAATCACAGCTAAATTTTGGTTCTTTGTAAGGCGCAAAATCTCGTGAGTTATTTTCTATATCACTGTTTTAGTTTGACTGCAATTCTTGTGAAAGGTTGTAGTGTATTGGTCAGGAGGTTGTTGATTGTTGATATAGGGTTACTGGTTCATTTGAATTGTTAGAAATTGCATAAGTGTGTTGTGATTTCTCTTTCTGGGTAGCCTTAGTTTATTCAAGAATTTGAATTATAAGAAATCCCTAGTTGTTTGAGATGGCACCACCGAAGCAACATTCTAGCCATATTGATTACATGTAGAGAAATTTATATGATAAATTTCTGGATCAACTCCCATTATCAACAAATGACAGAAGGAGGGGTTTGATTTTAATGAATGGAAAAACCCTAGGTGAGGGACTAGTATGCAAAGACTATAATATTGCAGATGTTAGGGTTCCAATGATAGGTCTCAAAATGTTTAGACTTTGGTATGGACAAAGAAACCTACATCACCATTTTTCGAATTGTTGGAGATACGACATGGGGAAACTAGAAGTGTCGAATGTGTTTCCTAACGTGGACCTACTCAGAGTAGTGGTGACATGTTATGACCTAGTTACAAGGGTAATTAGAGATAATGATGGTGGGATTCTATTGAACATAAATGCAATTGAGATCCAATAGGTTTTTGATTTGAGTGAGCATAGCTCATTTTTGGTCCAAATAGATTTTGAGGAGATGAAGTAGGAATATGCAAGATCAAAGCCACTTCTCAAGTCAAACTTACTTCCTCCCCATCTGGCCAGGGTAGGCAGTTCAACGATTATCATTATCCCAAATTACTGGGAGCCTTTCAGGTTGAGTTGTTTTTCCAATCACTTTTTGGCAACATTTTATTCATTATGCCAGATTTTGGGTTTCATCCCAAATACAGTAATGCCCATTGCATACATGTTTATGGGGGTTCAAATTCAACATCCCAATTTCTCCATGGTGTATGACTATGCATTTTTTCTGGCAGAAAAGATACATGATGGTTTTCTGAAGTTGCTTGTGGGGAATGTCAGCACTCCTTTCTTTTGGTACTCCCTATTAATGCATATGTTCCTATATAGGAATGTCTACTTCTTCTCAGAGAAGATGGAGTTAAGGCAAGAGGTGAATGGAGAAAGGTTACTGGTACATATGTGGAGTGTAGATTGTCTTACAATAGGGGAGGTTCCAGCTTTGTGTAGTTTGATAAACGCTTTGCCTCTAGACTCAGGGCTCGGTTGGTGGTGAATGTGCCAAGAGTTCCAGAGGATTTGCATGAATTCCTTCAACCGAAGGTGAGGAAGCCTGATTTAAAGGTCTGCCACAATTGGGGTGATATCATCTTGTACCCCATGAGCACATTCTCCCATATAATGTACCATCAAGGATGGGATTTGCCGAGGTCATGTGGCAGCTAGGTTGTATTCATGAAGACAACTTGACAAGGAGAGGAAAGGGAAGTTTGTTCCCTGATTATACTATTATTTTAGATTTTATCTTTTCCAAGGGAGGATGGGTCCACTTTGGAATTTTTTTTGATAACTATCATTTGAAGAGTGGATCTAGGAGGCAGCATGACCCCGAGGGATTCTTTGCATTATTTAGGCAATGAATTAAAGGTGGAAAATTTGTACATGAATTCAACTTTCCTAAGGACCTAATCAGGAATGAATTTGACTTAAATAGGCAGGAATTGAATAAGGAGAAATGGATTTCCTATGAGAAGTTGCTAGCCATGGTGCATAAAATGGATCAAAAATACGATCCATCAATGGAGTTTACTCCATTCTACAAGAGAATTGATTTCTTGGCTGGAAAATTTTAAAGAAAACATGGGAACCTTGAGGACCAAGAAGGTCAACTTGGAAATGGATTTTGGAATTCAGAGACCAAAGGTGAGGCCTAAGGAAATGAGGCCAACCTATCAACCCCTAGTTGACAAACCTCTATACAAGAGAAAGAGGAATGATAGCAGTGAGGGGGATAAGAAGGGAAAACAAATAATGCAAGTGTCATCATAGTTGGGTCCAAGGATTAGAGTACTTGGAGGGATAAGGATTGTGGATTTAGATTCACCACCAAGAAGTGATCCTGTAGTGCTAGCATCATAGCCAAGTCCTAAAAGGAAAAGGATTGAGGAATCACAAGAGGCTATGATGGATGAAATAATTGTGACCGATCAAGACATGTAGGGTGGTATCCCTTCTCCTCCTAGATCAACACAATTGGTATTATCTGATATGGATATCAAGGGGAAATGTGTACAAGATGCTAGGATGGAGGATTGCAAGGCATTCTTAGATGATGATGCCTTTGTGAAGACTCCTATTTTCTTCCAACTAATTTGGAGGATGAAACTGGAGGAATACCAGGATAAGTGCAAGAGAAGGAGAGAGTCAAGACCTGATAGGTTTGAGTAGGAGAATTTGATGAGGTCAAGGCTGAAATCATGGAGGAATTTGAGAAAATCACCCCTGAGGAGGGCAGGAGACTTGTGACTTAGGCTGGTGTCCTAATTTTTCTTGAGTGAGACATAGCCAATGCTGTAGCATTTAATTCCATCCTACATTCCAAGCATCCTATGCAAAATAGTGAGGAAGAGGTTAAGGTACATTTGCATGATTCTACCTTCAATGAGGAGTATGAAACTCTGGCCATGTGTGCATTGGCACCCGAGGGAAGAAAACCTAATGTATTTGATATTAGTCCAAACCTAAGGGGAGGGCTAATTATCAAGAGAGATTTTGAAACTTCAACAAAAAAAGCTACAAGCCTGATAGTAAATGTGGCCAAATTGGCCCAGAAGACAGCTGAAAGAGAAGAGACTGAAAAGAAGATTCTGATGGAGAAATACAACATAACAATTGGGGAGTATAGTAGGATGCAACAATGAAATTTTGAGCTGCAATCTGATGTAGATAGATTGAAATATGGACAGGAAGGAGAATCCTCTAGTGCTCCTACTATCAGGGCATTACCTCCTACTTCAGGATCAGTCCCCCCTACTACTCCAATTGTCTCTACTCCAGGATCACCCATCCAGACACCTACTCTCAGTCCTACACCAGGGCCAGTTGAAGAAGAAGTTGAGTATTCTATGGATCCCACCAAGAAGAAAATGTTGAATAAGATAACAGAATTATAGGCTACCTTAAATGCAAGTGAGGATGGTGCTACTGCCAAACAAAATGAGCTAGTGGACACCATTTTGAGGCAGTTAAATGAGAGGGTGGATGGTAGATTACCATCTATGCATTCTTTGTATTCTTTATTTTTGGATGAAATAAAAAATATAAATCGGGGTCGGGAAATAGTTTTGCCTCTGGCTGAGAAGTGGATCCCTAGGGCCAATGACTGAGATATTATGTTTAAGTCCTCTAGGTTTGATGCAGACAATAGACCCTAGTCATTGAAGCCTACTCAAAATTTTGTGAAATCATTGAAGGGATTCTAGGCCCTACCTGATGATTTGAGTAGAAGAATTAGGGAGCTGGTAAAGAGCTTTGTTGACTGGAGTGACACATTTTTTCTAGACATCATTGATGCACAAGGAAATGTTAAAACATTGCAGTAGTGGAAGGAAAGGGAGGAGGAAGTTATTAATGCACAAATCAAATTGATTTGTGATGACTCTAATTATCACTTGTTGGTAAGTAGCATGGATAAAATAATTAATACCAACACATTCTTAGAGTCTTTTGAAAGAGAGGCCAATCAAGTTGCAGTGAAGTATACACCTTATAATATTAAGGTGAATGAGGTGGTGAATTTTGACTGGCCAATGGATGAAGAGTATCAGAAATGGGTGGACAAGTACATAACTAAGGAGGAGTAAAGTGGTGTCTACTACCGGCAACTAATAGCTCAGCGGTTATGGTTATAATTGATTATGGTTTTATCTCCATGGCAGTTTCTTGGCACAGGTTTTAAGGTTTTGCCAGTGCAGTGGCTATCCCCTAATGAGTGGGATCAACAAGAATATGCTCCGGGACCTGGTGATTGTAATCATATTTTTGAAATTTCATAGAGTGGTCCAATTGATTGGTGACATGTGTATATTTCTGGCCCGATGCTTGTTTGCTCCTTCATTCTCTATAAGAAGGATTTCAAGGTCAGAAATAATTGTTGGCAAGTTAGATATTTTTGAGGTTGAGTCTAGGCATAGTTGCAGAGAAATTTGTAAAGTCTGATTGCTTCAGCGTAAATGCAATTTAGGTTTTGTGTCTTTCTATAGTCGGGTTTTGGTTTTATGAAGATTTGATGTTTCATAGCAGTACTAGCATTTGAGTTATAATGATTCATTTCAAACTCATGTCTCTCCTTTGTATACGCATATCATAATTTTGAATAATATAATCAAGGGTTATCGCATTCATCTCATTGTTGTGGTGTGTATGACTTCCATTTTCGCTTTAATTCAAAGAGTTAATTAAAATGCTTAATTGGAGTTATAGATGGATATGTTTATAAAGGGATTTGGTAAGGAGTATTGGGTTAGGATATAGATTGATGATGTTGTAAGGTAATTGTTGCCAGAGATATTATATGATATGTGTTTGAGCCTGTCATGGAATTTTAAATGTTTGTGAATTTGACTCCCCAATGGTATATGCCATTGGTCTAAATTGTATGTATTTGTGAGGTTTTGTGTCTGTTTGTCTCTGCTTAGAGCTTGCTACCAAGCTGCAAATTAAATGGCTATCTTAATTTGTGACATATTATTGTAATCATCTCATACTCCAAGTAGTTGGTATTATTGATGAAAAACTAATTCAATTCAGTATTACCCTATTCTATTGAGCTATTAAATGGGATTATCTATTAATTGTTAATGATTGTTTATAAGTTCGGTGCAAAGATTATAAACACATTATAGGGACCAACCTCTTGGGTTTTGCAGAGCCCGAAGTGTAGGAGGTTTATTGTTAAAATCCTCATCAGTTGGTCCAGGTCCTTTGAGCTGCCCTCGATTAGAATTGGCAATTCTATAGGTAGAATAGAAGATAAACCTGGTTATAGTAAAAACTATAAGATGGGGAAAATCAAATTAGATTAGATCAAGTGACAACTAACACTTCTAAACTATAATCCCAATCTAAACAAGAGAATACAAACAAAGAGAGCAATCAAAATGAAAGCAAATGAAATAAAACACTCCCCTTTGAAGTTGATTATTTCTCTTGTCTCTCCTATTTCTTCTTATGCCAATATTGCCCTCATATTTGTTGTTGAAGTTGTGCAAATACCTGTAAATAGTAAGCAAGAAAGTTGGAGATAATTAGCTATTCAATTGAAAATGGAGGGGAAGGGTTGCTTTTATAGACAAACATTCAAATGGACGGATGAGATTGATCTTCTAGAAAGATTCTAAGATCAACGGATGAGGATTCATGAGAGGGAAGTTACGAAATGGATGGCCAAGATCAAGTTTCTAGAAAGATGCCAGAATATAAGGTTGAGAATTGATGCAACCAAAATATGCCATGCATGGAAAAGATATGACGCCGATGACTATGACGCCTAACGGCTATGACAGACATGCAGGACATGCAGACTATGACATGAAATAATGACAGGGGATCTTTGACCAAAATAGAGGGATAAATAATTTATTTTAAATTATTTATTCGAAAATGGAAGAGGATGACAAGTGGCAAATAAATAAAATTTATTTGGAGGAAATGAAAAAGGAGATTTAATTAAATTCATAAATTTAATTAAAGGAAGAAATAGAAATTGAATATGGATAATTGATTTGGATCAATTATTTAAAGGAGAAGAAAGACACATAAATAAATAATTTCATCAATTATTTAATTATAGAAGAATAAAAGGTCAAATAATTATTATTATTTGACTATGGACATGTGATGGAATATAAATAATTAAATAAATAATGATTTATCTAATTATTGAAGAAAGGGGTATTAGTGACGCAATTAATTTATTTTAATTGATCAGGATAGAATAAATATTAGAAAGTGAATTAATTAAATAATTAAAAAATCATTTAATTAATAAAGGAATATGATCAAGAATAATTAAATAATTAAAATTATTTAATTATTAGAGGATGATGACTAAGGAAAAATGTTGCTTGTAGACTTTAGGACATTTTTCAGTGTCTACATTTTCCGCCTCTTTGAAATAATGCAGTTCATTGCGTTGTGTCAAAGAAATTTAATTCTAAAATATCCCCCAGTGTAAAGAGAAAGGGGAAGGGTGACCAAGAGGGTCACGGTATGCCCCCTTGAGAGGACATGCGAGTTCAAAGAATATGAATGTGCTCTCGAAATGGAAGAGAAGACTAGAGGATGAAAGATGGAAGAAATTTTAGCATGAAGGAGATGGATGTTAGTATGGAAAAAATAAGGGAGATGGGATGTTAGTGTGAAAAGGGGAAAGAAGATAGACATGAAATGATAAGGGAACCAACTTTCACGCTTACATTGTTATATTTATCATCAATGGGCATCAAAAATGTCACAAATGGACCACAAACACCATGGTATGACATAAACCAAGGTGTGCAAGGTGACCATTTGGGAGAGACAAACAATCAAAAAAGACAAGGAATGCCCCAGCTCATACTAGGGACCTGATTGTCCCAGTCTTTTTTCCAAGACAAACCACAGGCAGCAAACAAAGAAAAGAGGCCATGATCCATCATCATCCCTCTAAATCCATTGATAGGACATCCTCGAGGAGACTAGTAACATGACCCAAAACCAATCAAAAAGATAAGAAAATCCATACCAACAAAGTGTTTGCCAAGAGAGTGTTTTCTAGTGATAATGATGATTGTTTGGTTGGTTGATTAGGTTGACCAAGATGACCGAGTTGATTGATAGGTTGATAAGGATCGATAAAGTGATTTAATTGACCATGCCTAGCCTCAGGAAGGACACATCCTGATGAAGGAAAGATTGATTGACCAAGCTGATAAGATTGAGTGGTGTGACAAAGTTGATTGATAATGATAATGCTCGATTTCAGGAAGGACACATCCTGATTAAGGAAAGATTGATTGACAAAGTTGACAAGATTGTTTGATTGTTTGACAAAGATTTGATGAATATGACCAAGCGATGTGATGATACCCAACCGTAGGAAGGACACATCCTGTTTAGGTAGAGGACACATCTGATAAAGTTGACCAAGTGACAAGTGTTGACATGACACCTAACTGCAAGGACACATCTTGCTTAAGGTAAATGACAAGGTTGAGAAAGTCTAATCCCAGGAAGGACGTATCTTGATAAAAGACAAGAGATAAGACCAAATGAGACAAATGACATAATGCCCCATTCTGATATAAGACTAGTGACCTGATTGAGTTGATGATAAGATAATTGATTGATGAAAGATTTAATTTGTTTGTTGTTTCTTGAAGCAGTTTGAATGATGATTGCTTTCAGATCAAGGACGCGACCCAACTCAATGAACCCTAAAGGACTTGACCTAGGGGGCCTCGGGGGCTCATCGATAGATGGCCTTGCCTACGTAGCAGTGCACAGAGACCTCGTAGTTCGACATGACTTGACTTTGTCTTATTCGACAAAATACTAGGTCATGATTTTATTTGGACAACCTAAAGGGACTGACCTAATGCCTCGGGGGCTCATTTAAGATGAGTCTTGCCTACGTAGCAAACACGCAGAGGCAACGTAGTTCGACCACTCTAACAAAACTGATTCAGACTCAGACTCTATTTTTGGGATTTTGAAGCTTTTTGATTTTTTTGGATTTTGAAATGTTTTGATTTTTTTGGATTTTGAAATGTTTTGATTTTTTTGGATTTTTTTTAGGACATTTTATGATTTTTAAGATTTTTTCAAGACATTTTATGATTTTTATGATTTTTTTCGGACATTTTATGATTTTTATGATTTTGAAAGTTTTAAAGGGTGATACCATGTATTATTTCCCATGAAGATGTAAGTCAAGGAATTGCCCCAGTCAGGTATAGGAAAACTTATTATGTGCGAGGGGAAGGGGCAAATGCGACGGGTGGATATGAAAGCGAAGGATGCTAAATTTTGGTGATCTTGGACATGGGAAGGATGACAGCTTTATTATGGATGAATGAGACTTTATTATGGATGATAACTATAGGATCATGAAAAATGCATGTGAAAGATACCCACAATCAACCAAGGAAGGCATGCACACGAATCCAAGGACAAACATGATCTTGCCCCTAGTCAAGCTGAAAACCAATTGATAGGTGATGATGATGATGACAATGTTGTTTGATAGGGGAAGGACACATCCTGAAACAACATGAGGATGATGATTATGTGACTAAAGGATCAAGGTTTGCAAAGGGCTAGGAACAAAGCCAAGGAATGTTTTGGATGATGTGCTAGGTTGCATAGCAAGATTGTATGGATTAGACTCATTGCATTTGGAATGACTAACCTTAGAACTAGATGGGATTATGGAGGGCACTTGGATAAGTGAGTTATAATCCTTAAACCAATAACAAGGGAAACCAAGTCCAACAATAGGTATGAAAAGATAATGGATTGCTTTTGGAAAAGGATAAGAGACATGAGGATTATTGGATGGAAGAATTAGGATATGATCTCCAAGGACTATTTTGCATAGGAACAATTTGTTTTCTCCAAGATATGGGTTTGGATAAATCCTATGAAGGAAATGACATGATATTTCATGGGTAGTGTATGACCAAAGGATAGACATGTCCAAATTTTTTCCAAAGCATGATTTATGTTTGTACCCCATTTCTTATCAAGATCACGGTAGATGGGAGAATGGATGGAAATGATAGGGCTTACATTAATAGGTGGAAGTTTCATGAGAAAGGCATGGAAGATGAGACAGCTTGCCCCCAAGTGTAATAATTAACATAGATAATTTCTCTTACACATGACGCCTGTTTGTCAGGTTTTCATCATGGTACTTATCCAAAGTGCCATAAAAATGGTTTTCACTATTGGACGAAATTTTTCTCTTTACTATTTTTTTTTTCTTTCCTTTTAATGATGTCACACAAGATGCCTGCTTGCCAAGTTTTCATCAAGGTGACATATTTTTTGACTTTTTATATCGATTTGATATTTTGGATGACTGTTGATTGTTCTGAATCTTTTGATGGTGTTGATGTAGATACTAGTGTCATGATATGCCAATAGTGACCTTTATGGAGTAATTATCTTGTCAAGATCATAGCAATTGCATACAACTGATCGATGTCATTGTGATCCTCTTTGATACTAGTGTTGGCCTTATCAGAATATGCATATTGTGATAGAGTACCATCGGAGTCCTTATAATAAAGGGTTGTTGCCAAGATGCGATGGATTTGTGAAGTAGGATTTTTAGACTTTAGGCGAGATGCAAGATTCTGATGGATGATGGTAGGTGTGGATGGACTATTTGGTGTTTTGTATGTACAATTTTTATTTTTCAAACTTGGGACGGTGGATGATGGAGTTTGGAATTTTGATTAGGATAGTGTTAGGAACCAACATTTTTATATGCCTTTCTTGATGACCATTTTAAAGGAGGTGGACATTTACTATATGTGAGAGTCCTCTTTTCTTGTGGCTCCATATTTTGATTGACTTTTGGATTTGAAATATTTTGTTTGTTTGATCCATTTTTCTTTGGGATCCATTTTAACTTCATTTGTCCACTTGAATTTTTGTTTGACTTAATGGCCTTTGACATTTGATTTTGAATTTTGGATTTATAATAATTTTCTTTTTGTTGGTTCCAAATGGAAGATTTATTCATGTTAGAATGATGGTTTATGGTGTGGATGGAAGGAGTGTTGGAAATAACCTTATGACAAGGACTACTCATGGCCCCCATTTTGATGTTTATATCAAATAAAGTTGCCTCCAATATCAAGGAGGTACCACTAACATCATTTGATTCTCTGATTGAAGAATAACCAAGACCTTGATGTCTAGGATTTGCATAAAATTGTATTGGTTCTATAATGCCTTGCTCATGTAGACCTAGTCCTCTTCCTTTATACTGCATGCTCTAACAAATTTTTTTTCCGATGAGGTATTTTTTATTTTAAAAACAAGATGCTAACCCATCATTTTGTATGTGAAAATTTTTACTTGGAATCTCCTCATCTACAAGAAATCCTACTTTGACAAAGGTGGATGCTTAATTGATAGGATGTTTTGGCTTTATCATTCGTCATGCTTGTTTCTTCTCAATCATTTGGGATATCAATTTGATTTGTTGTAGATTTTGTATCTTCTTCTTTGACTTGATCCATAGTAGCTTCTTTGTGTTCTCCTTTGACTTGATCAATAGTAGTTTCTTTATGCTCTTGTTTGATGTTATCCATATCACTCATTTGATTATCTATGTGTCCAAAGGAGGCAAGTGTCTCATTTTGGGAAATGGAGGTGTTTTGTGTTTGGATGGGATCATCTTCAATTTTTTTATCATGGATGGTGTAAAGCTCGCTGAGAGGATCATTTTGGATTTCTTGTTCAATGGTAGGATCTTGGTCAAAAATAGGTGTATCTTGGATGACATGATTTGGAATGGGATCTTGATCAAGGATAGGTGCATTTTGGGTGCCATAATTATCTAGAAGGACTTCTTGGATGGACTTAAGGATGGGGTCATGGGATGAACTACTTTGATCTTGACATGAAGGTGAAGCTATGATGTCATGCTTTGGAATTTTATTTTGACATGTATCCCAAGGTGTAGGCAATGTGATGTGGTTTTGGAGACCCTGACCAAATGTAGCTTGGGATGGAGTGGATGGAAATGGGCTAGTGGATGATGGACTAGGATAAGATGTAGAGGTTTGGAATGGACTAGTGGATGATGGATTATGATAGGATGTGGAGGATTGGAATGGACTAGTGGAAGGTTGGTTTCCCTTGTCAAGGCTAGGATAAGGATGATTAATGGACATTTTTGGAGGATTAATGGTATGGATTGTGCTAAGCAACTGTTGATAGTGAGGGTAGATGGATGAAGGACTAAAGCTTATGGATTGTTGGTAAGAAGGGTATGTGAGTGGTTGGTATTGACGATTGAGGATTGATTGGTATTCAACTTGACTACAAAGAAGATCAAGGTAAAGTGAAGACATGGTCATGACTTTGAATTAGGATGGATGAGGACCATACAAAAATTGTGACCTTTGGATGACAATGCAAGGTTCCAATACAAAATGGATATGAAACTGTGCTATTTTTTTGTGATTTTCAAGGATATAAGGATGCAAAGTGCCAATGTACCTAAGACCAAGATAAAGGAATGGTGGAATGATAATGATCCTATTACCAAGGATATGATTTGCAAGGATGAACCTATGGGTAAATGAAAACTAAAGATGTCACTAATGGAAGATTTGAGCAATTTTCTTTTTGGTTTTTGATAGAGGTTGTTTGATATCAAATTGGACAAGTTTGGTCTTGGGTATAGACTGCAAAATTTGGAATTGTTTCAAGTTGAATGTGCGTGTTTCCAAATTTGTGTAATAGTGTTTGTTTGAATGTTTGAGAAAAAACTTGGAATACACAATATCTTGTCTTTGAGAATTTGAAAACATGCACAATGAAGACAAGCACAACCCTAGGTTAAACAAGGACAATATTCGCTAGATTCCATGTGGGTTTCCCCAACCGCACTTATTCTTATCGTGTGAATCTAGAAGCTTGGCCACATGGGCTCCCCCTTACATTGCACTCACTTCTCAGGCCAACCAAGCTTCCAACCCCCATAAAACTCCCATGGCAGGTTGATCACCTCTACTAAGAACTGTGAGAATGTGGATGCCTTCACAACGACCATTGCTACACTAGAAAATAGAAGGATTTTGGCAACTACACAAAGGTTTTTAGTTCGGGACCCCCGTTCGAGTGACCATACATGGGGCACAAGATTAAGCTCTACTTAGGAGGCACTCCAACCTGAAGAGGTTACACTCAATAGGGTTTTGGGGAGTACTACTTGGTCTATATGACACATCCACACTCGTAATCCTAGGCTTTCTCTTAGGATTCACATTTATATACCGGTCAGGGGTAGCTCAGCCAAAGAGATTCATTGCTAGTCTGAGTCGCCTTGGGGTGAGTACTTTTTCCCATCAAGGAAGACCCAAGTTCTAAAGGCAATAACCATTTCTCTTACACCCAGGATCACATAAATGTGCAAGGGGAGAGGATACTTCAATTATTGCATCAAAGGGTGACAAAAAATTGAAGAAACTTGTGAATTTTAATTACCAAATGATAATGTGAGGAGGACACACAAGGCACTTCATTCATTTTAAAAGTTTAACTTGATGTGAAACATACATAGTTCATTTTAAGCCAATGACATGAAATGCATGTTCATTTTAACCATATGAGTGTGAATGCAATTTGTGTTCATTTTAAGTCCATGACATGAAATGCATGTCCATTTTAATCAATGAGTGGAAATGCAATTTGTTTTCATTTTAAGCCCATTACATGAAATGCATGTTCATTTTAACTGATGAGTGTAAATGCAATTTGTGTTCATTTTAAGCCCATGACATGAAATGCATGTTCATTTTAACTAATGAGTGTGCATGCAATTTTTTGTAGTTGTTGAAAAAAAAAAAAAATTAATTATGCCTAAAGAAATGAAAAGCTCGATTTTTGTTTCTAAAGAAACAATTTTTAGACTCCCTCCAAGCTGTGCCACATGCTAAAAATAATAGATTAGTAACTCAAAAGAAATGACAGTAGCAAATTAAAACAACCACAACTTTCTCAAAATTTAATGAAATTTCAAATCGTTTATATCTATGGAAAGCTAAAACTCAAACCTTCAAAACCCAAAAATTATTTTCCCAAGATTCTGCATGAAAAAATGTTATAGGCAAAAGAAAACACGGGTTTTAACAGCTAAACTAAAAAAACAGCAAATACTAAAATAGCCATAACTTTCTCAAATATTAACAAAATTTTAAACCATTTGAAGTTTCGGAAATCTGAAAATGAGGGCTACAAAACCCAGATGATCATTTTAAAATAATTTATGCGCCAATTTTTCTGTGCTCAAAAGAAGATGATGAGATTTTATGCAACTTCTTGGCTGTAACCTGCAAAACAACCAAACAAACAAAAAAACAACCAAATTTCTTTGCAAAGTTGTAAGATTCACGTCGGGTTCACCAATGTAAGATGGGGAAAATCAAATTAGATTAGATCAAGTGATAGCCAACACTTCTAAACTATAATTCCAATCTAAACAAGAGAATACAAACAAAGAGAGCAATCAAAATGAAAGCAAATGAAATAAAACACTCCCTTTTGAAGTTGATTCTTTCTCTTGTCTCTCCTATTTCTTCTTATGCCAATATTGCCCTTAGATTTGTTGTTGAAGTTGTGCAAATACCTGCAAATAGTAAGAAAGAAAGTTGGAGATAATTAGCTATTCAATTGAAAATGGAGGGGAAGGGATGCTTTTATAGACAACCATTCGAATGGACGGATGAGATTAATCTTCTAGAAAGATTCTAAGATCAACGGATGAGGATTCATGAGAGGGAAGTTATGAAATGGATGGCCAAGATCGAGTTTCTAGAAAGATGCCAAGATCTACGATTGAGAATTGATGCAACTAGAATATGCCATGCATGGAAAAGATATGACGCCGACGGCTATGACGCCTAACGACTATGACAGACATGCAGGACATGCAGACTATGACATGAAATAATGACAGGGGATCTTTGACCAAAATAGAGGGATAAATTATTTATTCGAAAATGGAAGAGGATGACAAGTGGCAAATAAATAATTTATTTGGAGGAAATGAAAAAGGAGATTTAATTAAATTCATAAATTTATTAAAGGAAGAAATAGAAATTGAATATGGATAATTGATTTGGATCAATTATTTAAAGGAGAAGAAAGACACATAAATAAATAATTTCATCAATTATTTAATTATAGAAGAATAAAAGGTCAAATAATAATTATTATTTGACTATGGACATGTGATGAAATATAAATAATTAAATAAATAATGATTTATCTAATTATTGAAGAAAGGGGTATTAGTGACGCAATTAATTTATTTTAATTGATCAGGATAGAATAAATATTAGAAATTGAATTAATTAAATAATTAAAAAATCATTTAATTAATAAAGGAATATGATCAAGAATAATTAAATAATTAAAATTATTTAATTATTAGAGGATGATGACTAAGGAAAAATGTTGCTTGTAGACTTTAGGACATTTTTCAGTGTCTAAAAAAACAACTAACAAAATGGCGACTCGGTTGGGGAATTAGTTTGAATATTTCTTGTCAGTGGGTCAGTTATCCATTTTGCATAGAGTTATCATAGTCTTTCTGTTATTTGAAGGTTGAGCTCGTGGTTTTGCTTTTATTTTATCTAATTCATCTATTGTCTAAAAGGTGCGAATATCCCATGAAGGGAATTTGTATGATGTCAGTACGAGAAGGTTCTAAAGGTCTTTAGATTCGCACCAAGTGTTCCTAAACAGTTGGTTTTCCCAAAATAATTGGGTGGTGACTTTGAAGTCTTTGCACCAGTGTGCATTTCATTTAAAAAAATACCATACAAATCAAAAGATTTTTGGACAAGTAAGGCAATATAAAGAACACCGGGTCATTTGGAAAGAATCACCCAGAACAAAAATAGGAAGGTGAACTTCCTAAGATGAAGAAGACGGATTGGATAAAGAAGAAGCCAGAAGCTAGCAATGTTGCTCCCGTGTCACATAATCATATACACCAAGGTACAAGTAAATCTCTACATCCTATCCCTAAGAATTTTGAACATGTATCTAGACATTCTGAGTTAGATAGTTGTGGATTTTTTGATGCATTATTTAATAATACTGTTCTAGAGGATGTAGCCTACAATAATAAAGGGCCTTCTAGCATCCAATATATTGAGAGAAGAAGTAGGAGTAGAAGTCGAAGCCATCATAGAGAATGCACCAGTAATGTGCCTCCTCCTCTTGTTGAAGATGATGGAACCCCTTTATTATTTAGGAAAGAAGAATTAAACCTAATAGACTTAAGTGAAACATCAAGTTCTGACATGACTTTTCCTAACCTTGAAGATGTTTTTGGGGATATTATTTCTTTAAGATGAGAAATAAAAAAGAAAGTTGAGCTTAGGATAAAAAAGTAAAAGGAAACAAAATTGATGCATGTTGTTATTCAAAGGGATAGATTAATCAGACAACTGGCAACCATGAAACTCCTCAGCCAAAGTAGACCTGGACCAGAAGAGGAAGGTCCTATTGTACAACAAAATTTTGATAAAGAGGGTAATTCAGTGTCTAGAGTGAGTCTTGTAGGCCAAGCTGAGGTCAAATCCAAGCCTGCAGACCAAAAAGCCTTGAATCTTGTTAAGCCACAATCAAGTAATCCAGATCCTAAACCTGTTTTGGACAAGGGATAATAGAAGGTTGAAGGGATAAAGATAAATGAAAGGGTGGTTTCTCACCATCCCAAGCAAGATCCCCTTCCACATTTGTCATCACAAATAGAAACTTCCTTGGACAAGGTTAGGAGGGAAGGGGAAGCTCTAGCAAAAGAACTAGAGAGGACTAAAATTGAGGCTACAAATGCAAAAAAGAGAAGGAAAATAAGTTTCTTAAGAATTTCAAGTGTGGATGAAGTTGCAAAAGCTACAACTTCATCACGCCAACAAGAGGTTGTGAAGAATAATCTTAAAACCGGTTTGGAGAACACCACAAATAATTATGGTCTGAAGATTCAGGAAACCAAGTTTGTACATCTACATCAGGATGGTTCTAAAACTCAGAATACAAGGTCTAGTGATGACTCTAAGAAAACTAATGGATTATTTTAGAGGAGGCCTACACAATTAGAAAGACATTGGCAACTATTTTTTGATGGTATTCCAAGTTACCGAAATCACATCCTAGATGAATTAAGAGAAAAGATGAATAAGTTCACTAGGAATAATGATTTTTCAACTGAGGAACATTTGAAAGCCTTCATGGATATGTTGAATGATTATGAAGTAGAACATGAGGATGTAGTAATGAAATTGTTTGTTCAATCTTTAACAGAAGATGCAAGGGACTGGTATAGGGTTCTACCAAATGCTAGTATTGGTTCATGGGAAGAGTTTGAAAAGTTCTTCAAAGAACAATATGGTGATAAGACTAATGCTAGTTTCATGTTAAATGAATTTAAAACCATTAAGAAGTCAGTTAATGAGCCTACAAAAGAGTTTAACCTGCAATTTCAAAAGGTAATGTACAAGTTATTTTAGGTGATGAGACTTGATGAAAATGTTTGTTTAACTACTTATTTCAATGCTTTTGATGCTAAAATGGCATATCTCCTCAGAGATAAAGACCCTCAAACCATGAGGGGTGATTTTAGAGCAGCTATTAATATTGAAAGCAATATGAAAGCTTCTAGAAAATATGGTAAGAGGGAAGAGCCTACTCTTTTGAAGAACACTAGGGATAAAATTGAGAAAGTTTCTATTGTAGACCCTAAGGATGATGAGAAGTGGGACAAGGTCCTTGGCACCTTGAAGGATATAAAATATACTATTGCTAAGTAAGAAAAAAGGTCTTGGAAATGATAAGCAACAATATAATAAAAATGACATACCTCCTAGATTACAAAATTATCCCTACAATACAAATTGGAAGGATGGGAAACCAATACTACCAGCTCAGAAGCCTAAAACTGATTAGCAGACACCGGATCCTTTATAGAAGAATTTTGTAAATTTGGTACAAGATAGACCATGGTGTGATGTATGTAAACATCCACATGATCAAAATTATTGTGGTGTTTCCCAAATGCTTGCTGTTGAAGGAAAAGAAGAAGATACTTATGAGCAGACTATTGATTTTGAGTAGAATGATGTTAATTTTTGTATGGCCCGGTCATATATTGATGAAGTTGAGTGTTCTTCTAATGAAGAATTACAAGAAATTGATATAAATAATCAACGACAGAGAAGTGAAATCTATCATCAACAAGTCTTTTCTGATGAGGAAGGTGAATTTATCAACCATGCCTGCAATATGGAGCAGGCTAAAGACCCAGTGTCTCTAAGGAGACCATCAAAAGATGAGATTGCCTGGTTGACTGAAGAGATGGCTACTCAGATGAGAAGTACACTACAACTAAGAAATAGAACTGTGGGTGGTGAGCAAGGCAAGCCTGCTAGCCTTTTCATTAAGGAACCGAAAGACAAAAATAAAGGCGTTAAAGAAGATAGCAAAAATGATGATGTCAAGATCAAGGAAGTCAAGAATGACAAGATATGGGAAAAAAGGACTGAGATCCAAAAGCCTAGTGAAAATGTTACTCCTTTTTTGGTAAAGACCAAAGTGATTACCAAACCTGTTGAATCTGATCCAGAAGAAAAGAAAAAGAAGCTTGAAGGAAAAAAAAATTGGAGAAAAAAGAAACTAATGAAGGTATGATTCCTAACCTGCCTAAGTACACACCCTTAGAAAATTTTCAAGTATTGTCCCAATTTAAAGTTACTGTACCTTGGCTGGAGATGATGAGAATAGATGAGCATAAAGAAAAAACAATAGCCTTGATTACTAGAATTCCTAGTAGTAAAATTGAACAAGGAGATTATAAAGAATCCAAGGAAAAGGAAGAAATAAAAGAGAAAGAAGTGGAGGAAATTGTGACACAAATTCCCCCTCTGTATCTAGGGAATTCTATCAATATGTGCCTTGAGAACATAACTCCCTTTTTCCTAAGTGTTGATATAAATGGGAAGACTTTGAGAAATTGTATGATAGACTTAGGGGCATCAAATAACGTTATGCCAGTCAAGATTATGGAAGCAATGGGTTTGGCAGTAGATACTACTCAGGGTAAATGCTATGCATTAGATTCAAGATAAGTGCTAGTTGTTGGGACTATAAAATAATTGCCTTATAAATTGACCCAATACCCTAATAAGGTTTTGGCTATGACTATTCTAGTTGCAGACATCCCTCCTCATTTTGGGATGCTCTTGTCTAGGAAATGGAGTGCATCAATGGGAGGTAACATGCAATGTGATTTTTCATTCACTAATTTTTACATTGATGGAAAGGATGTCAAGATTGAAAGAGATTCCAAGGTGCCTCACATGTTTGAACATGATCCAACTGAGAATTTGACATGCTTTACTGACTCTGGCATAAATGATTTTAGGTTTGAGGACCCCCCTAGTGGTTGTGATAAACCTACTGCACCAATTGATACCGAAGTGGAACATATGTCTGAATCTAATGATTTTTGGACTATGTATTTCGATGGTGCAAGTTCAAAGGAAAGATTTGGTGCAGGTGTATTGCTAAGGTCTCTGAGTGGAAAGACATTCAGGTTCTCTTTCACTCTATTATTTGAGTGCACTAACAATGTGGCTGAATATGAATCCTTTTTATTAGGGCTTGGATTGGCTCAAAAAAATGGGATCAAGAAGCTCAAGGTAATTGGATATTTTGAGCTTGTAATTTCCCAAGTCAGGTCCATATATGTTTCAAAGAATAAAAGGTTGAAACAGTATAGAAATGTTGTTTAGGATGAATTATAAAACTTTGATGCTTTTGGTATAAATTGGATGGAGAGAGGCCACAATAAGGTGGTAGACCTGCTAGAAAATATTGCATTGAGACTAGATGACATGACTTATGCTGGGATTTCAAAGGTTGAAGTGCAAACCAGACCATCTGTTCCTGATAATATCAAGAACTAACAAGTTTTTGATAGTGATGATGACATATTAATATTCTTAAGTTGTGTGGATGAGTATGAAAGTCAAGAAACTGATTTTGGAGATTTTGTTGAGAAAATTGATGGTAAAGATACTGTGTTTGGGAATGAAGTTATTCAGTTAAAGACCAACATAATTCCTAAAGGTTTAGTTGTTCTTGAAAGAGTGTTTGACAATTAGGATAGGACCAAAGCCAATTTTGTTGCTTCCCATCCTGATGACCTAGAGGAAATAAACCTTGGAACAGATGCATCACCAAAAAAGGTGTATATTGGAAAGAAATTATCACCAAAGGTGAGAATTATGTTGATTGATTTGTTAAGAAAATTTAGACGTGTGTTTTCTTGGTCTTACGATGATCTTAAGGCTTATAGGTAGGATTTGTTTCAACATTAAATTCCTTTAAGTAGTGATGCTAAGCCTTTTAGGAAAAATCAAAAACCTATCAATCCTACCTTAGCCCCAAAAATTCAAGAAGAACTAATGAAGCTAATAGATGCAGGGATTATCAAGCCAATTAGATATTCATCTTGGGTCTCAAATTTGCTGCTTGTGAGAAAGAAAAATGGAGACATCTAATTATGTGTGGATTTCAAAAATTTGAATGTGTCTTCATTAAAAGATAATTACCCATTACCAAATATGAAGGCCATGTTGCAGAGGGTGACATGTTGTGAGTTAATGTCTATGATGGATGGGTTTTATGGCTATAACCAATTCATGGTTAAGGAGTTTGAACAATTTACGACAACTTTCACTACACCTTGGGGAACTTATGTATATGTGAGAATGCCTTTTGGTTTAACAAATGCAGGGGCTACTTTCCAAAGAGCCATGGATGTGGAATTATCATATTTTATTAACCTTTTTTTGGTGATATATCAAGATGATTTAACAACATATTCCAAGAAAAAAGATGACCATTGTAAACATTTAGAGAAAGTGTTATGTAGGGCATTGGAGTATGGAATTTCCTTAAATCTAAAGAAATTTTCTTTTGGAGTAAAATAAGGGAAGTTGTTGGGACATATTATTTCTAAGGATGGATTCAAAATTGATCTAGAGAGGGTAATTGCAATAGATAAAGTCCCACAACCTCGAAATGTCAAAGGAATACAATCTTTCTTTGGACAAATCAATTTCTTGAGGAGGTTCATAAAAAAATTTGTTGAGATAGTTTGCCCTATCTCTAAGATGCTTAAGAAAGGAGCTAAGGTTGAATGGGAAGAAGCATTAGTACAAGCTTTCCAGGCCATTAAGCAAGCTATAAAGGAATCTCCTATGTTAAGAACCCCTTATTTTTCCAAACCCTTGCAAATTTTCTCATTTGCTTCATTCCTCACAATTGCAGCTGTGTTATTACAAAAGAATGTTGAGGGTTTTGAAAAACCTATTGCCTTTTTAGAAAATCCTTGCAGGCTGTAGAACTTAAATATGACATAAATGAAAAACAAGCATATGCACTAGTAAAAGCAGTAAAAGCTTTCATGACATATCTGATGGGAGCTACCGTAATTTCCTATGTACCCAATGCTATTGTGAAGGACATTTTTACACAACAGGGATTATCAGGAAGAAGATGTAGATGAATCAATAGGATCCAAGAATTCAACATTGAAATCTAGATTACCAAGCTGGTGAGAGGATAAGGATTGTCCAAGCTTATGGCCCAAAGTGATCTCAAAGAAAATCGAATAAATTTGCTTGAGGAAGAGGATAGATCTTACATATGTGACATGGAACATTCTGATTGGTACCAGGGTGTGATCTATTGCTTACAAGAGATGAAATGTCCTAATGATTTGAATGAAAATGAAAAGAGGACATTGAAGTTACATTCTATCAAGTATGTTATCATAAAAGGAAAGCTCTGATGGAGAAATGGAGAAGGTGCTATGTTAAAATGTGTAGACCAATATCAAGCAAAAGAACTCTTGAATGGCATGAATAATGGAGTTTGTGGAGGGCATTATATGGCCAAAACTACTGCACATAAAGTAATGAGGAATGGGTTTTGGTGGCCTACTAGTTTTAAGGATGCATACCAATTAGTGAAAAAATGTGATGCTTGTCAGCATTTCTTTGGTAAGTTGAAATTCTTTGGTAACTTACCTTTAAAACTAGTTACAGTACAATCTCCTTTCCAGCAATGGGGTATTAATTTTGTAGGGGAGATAGCATGTAAATCAAGTGGGGAACATTCATGGATATTGGTGGCCACTGATTACTTTACCAAGTGGGTGGAAGCGATTCCAACAAAGAAAGCATCTAGTAGGGTGGTAATTGACTTTCTAATGAATAATATAGTGACTAGATTCAGATGTCCAGAGAAGATTGTGTCAGAAAATACAATGTGCTTTAGGTCTAAAGAATATATGGACTTCCATGAGAAGCATGGCATCCAAGTCTCTTATTCATTATCTTACCACCCACAAGGAAATGGAAAAGCAGAATCAAGCAATAAAAGTTTGATGAAGATTATCAAGAGAATCCTGGATCAAAATAAGAAGGCATGGGATTCTAAATTGAAATTAGCAGTTTGGGCAGACAGGGTAACTATGAAGAAGGAAATAGGTTGTGCCCCATTTGATTTATTCTATGGGATAAATGCAAGGTTGCCCCAAAATAACTTGATGGAAATGTACAAATTTGTCCAGATATATGATAATGAAATCGATGGTGAAATGCAGTTGAGAGTGGAAGCTCTCATAGAAATAGATGAGACTAGGAGGGAAGCTCAAATTAAAAATGCCAAATTGTAGTTGCAGGTGAAGAATTTGTATGATAGAAGACAACTATAAGGAGTTTCCAAAATGGAGATATGGTTTTGATGTGGAATGCCAGGTTGGAAGACAAAGGAAAACATGGTAAATTTGATGCAATTTGGTTAGGTCCATTCTTGGTAAATGATAAGTAGGGACAATTCATATTTCCTCGAAGAAATCATAGGTGATATTCTTGAATTGCCAGTTCATGGAAAATTCTTGAAATTATACTTCAACTGAAGTATTGTTTTCCATGAACAGTAGTTTAGGTTTGTATATATGTTAGTTGTAGGTTTCCTTTTGGTTGGATTGTCTTGTCCGGATAATCCTCTTTTTTTGGTTGTCTCTACAACTGGTCTGCTCTACCTAAGATTCTATTTTTCTTGCTTCATTCTGGTGGAATGAACATCCCCAACTAGAGCCAATGATAGAGCTTCAAATTTCATCCTTTGAGTTCCATTAATTTTTTTGCCACATTATTGGTCTATCTTGCTTTTCTGGGGAAGCCTGGGGTTGGGGTTTTAGTTTTTCCTTCATGAAATCCTATTTTTCTATCTTAAACACTATGTTGGATATATTTTGTCATTACCTTTTTGAGAGAGGTTTTAAAATGACTTATGTCCCATTAAATCATTTAGACCGGGCCTCTTTTAACAAATTGTGATATTTTTTTTACCTCAACTTTATTATTTCCTAAGTCTAGGTCGGCCCATGCTCCGTTCTTTAAGAAAAACCTTATGCCATCATTTGTCGTCGGCCTAGGTGATGCCCCCTTTCCCCTTTTTAATAGTTATCTTATTTTGCAAAGAAGGTATTTTAATGATCGTCAATCATCCTACGGTTGATCTTGACCGTTTCCCGTGATCTCGTGATGATGTCACCATTGGGATTCAAATAATTGTGATATCATGGGTGGGCGCCACATGACTTAGTTGCTGATGCCAAAAAATTAATAAAATTTTTAATATTTGTATCAGGTTTTAATATGTTAAATGGTGGGTTACTAAAAGATTTGTGAGACACACATCCTCGAGATCGATGACAATGTTTTAATCTTGATTAAAATTTTCTCAATGGTTATATTTGGTGTTGCTGACTGCTGTGGGTCAACACAATCGTCGATGATGGTCTTCAATGGTTTCCCACCATTGCATGATTCAAAGATGCAAGGTAATTAGTGATTGCGATATCACGGGAGGGCGCCACCTGTATCCATTTGAGGTTGTGTATTGTGGTGGGCCCTCGATGCTGATATGGAGATTACATCAGCCTTTTTGAAGGTGGTCGTTCGATGATCAGAAAAAATGAAAGATCGATGACTAAGGTTTAAATTCACATCAAATGCAATTGGAGCCATTGGCATGACATGAAAATGGCTTTAATGGCAGATGAGACATCTACTGGAAAATTTCAATCAACATAAAGGATTTGATTTCATTATCTCTTCACCACAAAAGCATTCAAGAGTTTTCAAAGCGATTCAGAGCCAGAGATAAAAATTTTTGAGCAATCACAACGAAAGTTTGGTTCTCTGCAAGGTGCAAAATCCTTTTTGTATCACTGTTTTAATTTGACTGCAATTCTTGTGAAAGGTTGTGGTGTACTGGTTAGGAGTTTGTTGATTGTTGATATAGGGTTACTGGTTCGTTTGAATTGTTATAAATTGCATAAGTGTGTTATAATTTCACTTTCTTGGTAGCCTTAGTTTATTCAAGAATTTGAATTATAAGAAAGCCCTAGTTGTTTGAGATGGCACCACCGAAGCAACATTCTGGCCATATTGATTACATGCAGACAAATTTATATGATGAAATTTTGGATCAACTCCCATTATCAAAAAATGACAGAAGGAGGGGTTTGATTTTAATGAATGGAAAAACCCTAGGTGAGGGACTAGTATGCAAAGACTATAATATTGCAGATGCTAGGGTTCCAATGACAGGTCTCAAAATGTTTAGACTTTGGTATGGACAAAGAAACCTACCTCACCCTTTTTCAAATGGCTGGAGATACGACATGGGGAAACTAGTAGTGCCGAATGTGTTTCTTGACGTGGACCTAATCAGAGCAGTGGCGACACGTTATGACCCAGTTACAAGGGTAATTAGAGATAGTGATGGTGGGATTCTACTGAACATAAATGCAATTGAGATTCAACAGGTTTTTGATTTGAGTGAGCATATTTCATTTTTGGTCCAAATAGATTTTGAGGAGATGAAGCAGGAATATGCAAGATCAAATCCGCTTCTTAGGTCAAAATTACTTCCTCCCCATCTGGCCAGGGTAGGCAGTTCAACAATTATCATCGGCCCAAATGACCGGGAGCCTTTTAGGTTGAGTTGTTTTGCCAATAACTTTTTGGTAACATTTTATTCATTATGCTAGATTTTGGGTTTCAGCCTAAATATAGTAATTCCCATTGCATACATGTTTATGGGGGTTCAAATTCACCATCCCAATTTCTCTATGGTGTATGACTATGCATCTTTTCTGGCAGAAAAGATACATGATGGTTTGTTGAAGTTTCTTGTGGGGGATGTTAGCACTCCTTTCTTTTGGTACTCCCTATTAATGCATATGTTCCTATATAGGAATGTTGACTTCTTCTCAGAGAAGATGGAGTTAAGGAAAGAGGTGAATGGAGAAAGGTTACTGGTATAGATGTGGAGTGCAAATTTTTCTTATAACAGGGCAGGCACCAACTTTTTACAGTTTGATAACTGCTTTGCCTCCAGAATCAGGGTTCAGTTGGTGATGAATGTGCCAAGAGCTCGTGAGGATTTTCATGGCTTCCTTCAATCGAAGGTGAGGAAGCCTAATTTAAAGGTCTACGACAATTGGGGTGATATCATCTTCTACCCCATGAGCACTATCCTAATGGTGTTTGGTTTCCAGGGAGCCCCTCACATTCTCCCATATAATGTACCATCAAGGATGGTATTTTCCAAGGTCATGTAGCAGCTACGTTGTATTCATGAAGACAACCTGACAGGGAGAGGAAAGGGGACTTTATTCCCTTATTTTACTGTTATTTTAGATTTTGTCTTTTCCAAAGGAGGATGGGTCCACTTTGGAATTTTTTTTATAACTATCATTTGAAGAGTGGATCTAGGAGGCAGCATGACCCTGAGGGATTCTTTGCATTATTCAGGCAACGAATTAAAGGTGGAAAATTTGTACATGAATTCAACTTTCCTGAGGACCTAATCAAGAATAAATTTGACTTAAATAGGTAGGAATTGAATAAGGAGAAATGGATTGCCTATGAGAAGCTACTAGCCATGGTGCATAAAATGGATCCAAAATATGATCCATTAACGAATTTTACTCCATTCTACAAGAGAATTTCTTTCTTGTTGGACAATTTTAAAGAAATCATGGGAACCCTTAGGACCAAGAAGGTCAACCTGGAAATGGATTTTGGAATTCCGAGACCAGAGGTGAGGCATGAGGAAATGAGGCCAACCTATCAGCCCCTAGTTGACAAACCTCTATACAAGAGAAAGAAGAATGATAGTAGTGAGAGGATGAGGGGGATAAGAAGGGAAAATGAATAATGGAAGCGTCATCATAGCCGGGTCCAAGGATTAGAGTACCTGGAGGGATAAGGATTGTGGATTTAGATTCACCACCAAGAAGTGATCCTCCAGTGCTAGCATCAGAGCCAAGCCTTAAGAGGCAAAGGATTGAGGAATCACAGGAGGCTCTGATGGATGAAATAATTGTGACGGATCAAGACATGCAAGTTGGTATCCCTTCTCCTCCTAGATAAACATAATTTGTGTTATCTGATATGGATATCAAGGGGCAGTGTGTACAAGATGTTAGGATGGAGGCCTGGAAGGCATTCTTAGATGATGATGCCTTTGTGAAGACTCTTTTTTTCTTGAAGCTAATTTAGAGGATGAAACTGGATGAATACCAGGATAAGTGCAAGAGAAGGAGAGAGTCAAGAACTAGCAGGTCTGAGTAGGAGAATGATGATGAGTTCAAGGCTGAACTCATGGAATAATTCAAGAACATCACCTTGAGAAGGGTAGGAGACTTGTGACTCAGGCTTGTGTCTTAGTTTTTCTTGAGTGGGACATAGCCAATGTTGTAGCATTTAATGCTATCCTACAGTCCAAGTATCCTTGACAAAACAATGAAGAAGAGGTTAAGGGAGCTTTGCATGATTCTGCCTTCAGTGAGGAGTATGAAACTCTGGCCATATGGGCATTGGCACCCTAGGGAAGAAAACCTAATGTAGCTGATATTAGTCCAAAACTAAGGGGAGGGCTAATTATCAAGAGAGCTTTTGAAACTTCAACAACATAAGCTACAATCTTGATGGTAAATGTGGCCAAATTAGCCCAGAAGACAGCTAAAAGAGAAGAGGCTCAAAAGAAGAGTCTGATGGAGAAATACAACATAATAATTGGGGAGTATAGTAGGATGCAACAAAGGAATGTTGAGCTGCAATCTGAAGTAGATAGATTGAAATATGGACAGGCAGGAGAATCCTCCAATGCTCCTACTATCAAGGCATTACCTCCTACTTCAAGATCAGTCCCCCTACTACTCCAATTGTTTCTTCTCTAGGATCACCCACCCAAACACCTACTCTCAGTCCTACGCCAGGGCCAGTCAAAGAAGAAGTTGAGTATTCTATGGATCTCACCAAGAAGCAAATGTTGAATAAGATCACAAAATTACATGTTGCCTTAAAGGAAAGTGAGGATGGTTATATTGGAAAACAAAATGAGGTGGTGGACACAGTTTTGAGGCATTTAAATGAGAGGGTGGATGGTAGATTACCATATGTGCATTCTTTGTATTCTTTATTTTTGGATGAAATAAAAAATATAAATAGGGACTGAGAAATAGTTTTTCCTCTGGCTGAGAAGTGGATCCCTAGGGCCAATGACTTAGATATTATGTTTAAGGCATTTAGGTTTGATGTAGACAATAGACCCCAGTCATTAAAGCCTACTCAAAATTTTGTGAAATCATTGAAGGGATTCCAGGCCCTACCTGATGATTTGAGTAGAAGAATTAGGGAGCTGGTAAAGAGCTTTGATGACTGGAGTGACACATTTTTTCTAGACATCATTGATGCACAAGGAAATGTTAAAACATTGCAGCAGTAGAAGGAAAGGGAGGATTAACTTATTAATGCACAAATCAAATTGATTTGTGATGACTTTGATTATGACTTGTTGGTAAGTAACATGGATAAAATAATTAATACCAACACATTCTTAGAGTCTTTTGAAAGAGAGGCCAATCAAGTTGCAGTGAAGTATACACCTTATAATATTAAGGTGAATGAGGTGGTGAATTTTGACTGGCCAATGGATGAAGAGTATCAGAAATGGGTGGACAAGTACATAACTAAGGAGGAGTAAAGTGGTGTCTACTACTGGTAACTAACAGCTCAGCGATTATGGTTATAATTGATTATGGTTTTTTCTCCATGGCAGTTTCTTGGCACAGGTTTTAAGGTTTGGCCAGTGTAGTGGCTATCCCCTAATGAGTGGGATCAACAAGAAGATGCTTCGGGACCTGGTGATTGTAATCATATTTTTGAAATGTCATAGAGTGGTCCAATTGATTGGTGACATGTGTATATTTCTGGCTCGATGCTTGTTTGCTCCTTCATTCTCTATAAGAAGGATTTCAAGGTCAAAAATAATTGTTGGCAAGTTAGATATTTTTGAGGTTGAGTCTAGGCATAGTTGCAGAGAAATTTGTAAATTTTGATTGCTACAGTGTAAATTTAATTTAGGTTTTGTGTCTTTTTGTAGTCGGGTTTTGGTTTTATGAAGATTTGATGTTTCATAACAGTACTAGCATTTGAGTTATAATGATTCATTTCAAACTCATGTCTCTCCTTTGTATACGCATATCATAATTTTGAATAATATAATCAAGGGTTATCACATTCATCTCACTATTGTGGTGTGTATGACTTCCATTTTCGCTTTAATTCAAAGAGTTAATTAAAATGCTTAATTGGAGTTATAGATGGATATGTTTATAAAGGGATTTGGTAAGGAGTATTGGGTTAGGATATAGATTGATGATGTTGTAAGGTAATTGTTGTCAGAGATATTATATGATATGTGTTTGAGCCTATCATGGAATTTTAAATGTTTGAATTTGACTCCCCAATGGTATATGACACTGGTCTAAATTGTATGTATTTGTGAGGTTTTGTGTCTGTTTTTCTTTGCTTAGATCTTGCTACCAAGCTGCAAATTAAATGGCTATCTTAATTTATGACATATTATTGTAATCATCTCATGCTCCAAGTAGTTGGTATTATTGATGAAAAACCAATTCAATTCAGTATTACCCTATTCTATTGAGCTATTAAATGGGATTATGTATTAATTGTTAATGATTGTTTATAAGTTCGGTGCAAAGATTATAAACACATTATAGGGACCACCCTCTTGGGTTTTGCAGAGCCCAAAGTGTAGGAGGTTTATTGTTAAAATCCTTGTTAGTTGGTCTAGGTCCTTTGAGCTGCCCTCGATTAGAATTGGCAATTGTATAGGTAGAATAGAAGATAAACCTGGTTATAGTAAAAACAACCAACACATTTGATAGTATATCTAAAGGAAAAACCTGTTAAATAAAAGCTATGTAATATGTATCCACAAATCATATTACTAGTCAAAGTTGAGGTACAAAAACATTTGGATGTCTTCATAAGGCTAATTGATTATCTAGAATGGGTGTCCAATATAGTACTTGTTTCTAAGTCCACTGGGGGCATACACATATGCATAAATCTCAAATATCTCAAATAATCTTGTGCAAAGGATGACTTTCCATTGCTAAACATATACATCATAGTAGATTTGATAGTGGGTCTTGAGATGCTTCCTCATGGGTGGTGTTTTAGAATATAACCAAATCCATATAGCACAAGAGGACAAACATAAGAAATATTTTGCATGCCCTTAGGGTATATATTGTTGGAATGACATGCCAGTTGGTATTAAGAATGTAGGTATGACATATCAACAAGATATGATAGTGATATTTGATGAAATTTTGCATAATATAATGGAAGACTATGTAGATGATCTCCTAGAAAATTTAATCACAAGGAAATGACATTTATATTTTCTAGCATAGGTATTTGATAGACTAGAGAAGTATCTGTTGGAAAAACAAGGATATACAACTGAGAGGGGGGATGAATCAGTTGTTATAGAAATTAAGCTTATTCAACCTTAAAAAAATTTTAATCTCAAATTTGATAATTAATAGTGCAAGCATAAATCAACATCACATCAGAGACACATGAATACCAAGATTTTTATATGTGGAAACCCTGTTAGGGGAAAAAGAATGGTGGATGTTAGTCCACAAGATTATACCCTGTTATAAGTATAATGAAAGAAATGAATAGGGAATCCACATGCATTTAGGAACACTACCTAGAGCTCATTGCTCAAAGGGAAGGCTCATTGCCTTACATAAAACAATTAGATTAAATCCATCTAAAAAATATGAACTAAGAAATTAGCTTCTTCTTAAGACTAATTACAGTTCCGGTTAGACACAAATATACTTCACTCAACCTTCTTCACACTCTACTCTACACTTGAATAATTTGATCTTTATTCACACATAGCTTGCATATACTTCACATATATTCACCGAGCATACTTTAAAATGAGTAAACAATCGCTCTTATATATCCGCTACATAGATTTACATCAACAACTCTGGGGGCCTCAATACATGAACAAATATTAATGCGCACCAACCTAAGTTGGTCACAACATAGTGAGGACCTAAATCAACATCCTTGAACATGCTAAACAATACAAGATTAATCCATAAGGATCCGCAACACGCTACCACCATCATGTCGACAAAGAACATGAAAACCTTAAACACCCAAGGAAAAATCTTCAATCACAAACATGCCGATCAAAACAGACATACCAAAATAATAGATAAGAATCTAGAAACATCATTGAACACCTCAGGAATGTATGCAAAAACTCACTTCACCAAAATTGCAATCTCATCTTCCAGAAACACCTGCTACAGTAATTGAATAACTATAGGAACACAAAACTTAATAAATTCCTCAATTCTTGATGTGTAGCTTTGAAAATTTTAGAAAACATACTAGATAGGCTCAGAAACAAACCCTTTAATGCACACATTCTGATCATCAACGTACATAAATTTTCATCACTCTGACCTTCTCAACTTCATTTGTTGCCTGCAATATATTTATTACAATTTTCTCAATATCCTTGACAGATACAACCTTCACAATCACCAATTATAATAGTGTTGATATCAATGACAACCACATATCAGAAACACAACCTCAGCATCCCCCTTTGGCATTGATGGCAACACATGATGTGAAAAATAATACCATCAACACAACTAGCTGTTCCTCCCCCTTTGAGATCAATGGAAAAGGTACACATGCTCTGATCTACATATCTGAAACTTTTGATTACTCTCCCTGAGTAGCAACCACCACAACATCAATCTGAAACAAGTTTTGACTATAAGTCTACATATTGATGTAAAGACTTGCATCTTAGTTTAGATTGGGAGGGGAATTCACCCCTAACTTGCCAATGAGATACTCAAAAGTATCCTTAGGAAATGGTTTAATAAAGGTATCTGAAATTTGTTCCTTTGTAGGCATATATTCCAATCTGATCTCTTTATCACTCACCTTGTCTCTCAAAAAGTGATACTTGATAGATATATGTTTTGTATTTGAGTGTAGCACCAGATTCTTAGAAATGTTTATGGCAATTGAATTGTAACAAAATATAGAAATTGGCTCATCATACTCAATTTTGATGTCTCTCAGCATCTACTTCATCCACAACACTTGAGTAAAATTGTTTGCAGAAATAATATATTTTGCCTCAATAGTAGATAGAGAAATGGAATTATGCTTTTACTTAGCCAAGACACCAACTTCTTTCCCAAGAAGAACACACCACCACTTGTGATTTTCCTATCATTTACATCTCCTACCCAATCTGCATCTGTAAATGAATTTAGAGTAAGATCATCATCCTTTGGATACCATAACCCAAAGTCAACTATTCCTTTCAAGTATCTGAATATTCTCTTTATTGCAGTCACATGTGATTCCTTTGGACCAGCTTGATATCTAGAAACTATGCACATAACATTCATAATTTTTGGTCTTGTTTGAGTAAAATATAGCAATCCACCAATCATTGAACTATATCTTGTTTGATTAGCCTTAGGAGAATCATCTTTATGAGATAATTTACATTTGGTTACCATGGGTGTACCAACTGGCTTTGAATCTTCCATGCCACAAAAAATTAGTAACTCTCTTATATACTTGGACTGAGATATAAAGATTCCATCATCTAACTAAGTAATTTTCAATCTTAAAAGTAATTTTAGTTATCCTATCATTGAAATTTCAAATTCACTTTTCATTTCATCAGAAAATTTCATACATTAGTTATCATCACCTTCAAAAATAATATCATCAACAAAGACTTCAATGATCAATTCTTTATCCCAATCCAGTTTGAAATATAGATTGTTGTCAACGATACCTTTATTGAATCCAAGCTTCAACAAGTATTTACCCAGTCTTGCATACAAATCTCTAGGGGCTTGTTTGAGTCCATATAGTGCTTTCTTCAACTGACACACCATGTCCTTTTCATCAGTTAATTGAAATCCATCTGGTTGCTCAACATAAAATTCTTCTTCTAACTCACCATTCAAAAATGATGACTTCACATCCATTTGATATAATTTGTAGTTCTTGAAAGTAGCATAAGCAAGAAATAACCTTACAACTTAAACTCTAGCAACATGGGAAAAATTTTCTTCAAAATCAATACCTTCCATCTATTCATATCCTTTACATACTAGTCTTGCTTTATTCCTGATTACTTCACCTTGTTCATTCAGCTTATTCCGAAAGACCCATTTGGTTCCAATCACATTTTTGTATTGAGGTCTAGGAACAAGAATCCATGTATCATTTTTCTCTATCTACATAAGTTCTTCCTTCATTTCTTCCATCCAATACTCATCTTTACATGCTTCATTGACATTACTAGGCTTGGTTTTGGATATCAGACAATATTGTTCTACATTTCTTCTTCTAGTTTGTACACCTTTGTTCTTGTATCCTATGATCCACCTTTCATAATGACTTCTCTTTACATACCTTGGAGTTTTGGGTTTTGTTATTTCTTCTGCGTTTCCACTGTCTTCTTCTTCATGATTTTCTTGATTCACAAGAACACTTTAAGTTTGATTCTATGTTTGTGCATTCTTTCCATTATCAATACTATCTTTTTGGTCATCTGAGTCATATCTGCAATACCTATATGATATTTTAATAGCCTCATCAACTCTAACATTTGCACTCTCAACCATTTTCTTCAATGTTTTATTGTAACACTAGTAGGCTTTTCTCTTAGTAGAGTAACCCAGAAAGATTCCTTCATCACTTCTAGCTTCAAAATTTCCTATATCTTCATCTCTTTTAATATAACATCTACTTCCAAAGGTTTTGAAATACTTAACAGTAGGTTTATAACCAAACCATAGCTCAAAAGGAGTCTTACCAAAATTATTGTTGACATTCACCTAGTTGATAGTATACACAACAGTGCTTATAGCTTCTCTCCAATAGAAATGAGGAACATTACCTTCCAACATCATAGTTCTAGCAACATCTAAATTTTTATATTATTTCTCTCAACCACTTCGTTCTGTTGTGGGGTCCAGGGAGCAGATAGTTCTCTTTTTATTCCATGCTCTTCATAGAATGAATTGAACTCCCAGGAAGTGAATTCACCACCTTTGTCTAATCTTAAACATTTGATCTTCAAACTTGTCTCAGTTTTTGCCAAAGCTTTGAAGCTTTTGAATTTATGTAATGCCTCATGTTTTTCTCTTAAGAAGGAAACCCAAACCATTATAGAATAATCATAAATAAACAACATAAAGTACCTTTCTCCTTGTAGAATTCTAATTCTGGATGGACCACATAGATCAATGTGTACCAAATCTAGTACTCCATTGGAATGCTATTTTTTCTCCGAAATGAAATTCTTGTTTTCTTTCCCATATGAAATTCCTTGCATATAGTGTTAGTAGGCTTCACTAACTTAGGTAGATCTTTGACCACTTGTGTGGAGCTTATTTTGACAATGTTATCAAAATTCACATGACATAGCCTTCTATGTCATAACAAGCTTACATCAACTTGAGAAATCAAACAACTTTCACTAGCAACATTCAAGTGAAAAATATTACCTCTTGTATTTGTACCTAAAGCAATCACATTTCCTAAGCTTCCCAATATCCGACACTTACCAGCTTTGAACTAAATATTGTAACCTTTGTCGACCATCTATCCAACACTCAACAGATTATGATTCAATCCTTCAACATAAAGAACATCATCAATAGTGCCTCTGCCACAAATAAATCCAACATTGTTATCTCCAAATCTTACAACACCATCGTCATACTTTTCCAAGCTTAGAAACTTTCTTTCATCACTAGTCATATGATGTGAGCATCCATTATCGATCACCCACTCATCCTTCTCATCAATTTTGGTTGAAAGAGATTTCTCAATATTCTGATTAGCAATTGATTCAATGGACACCAGACCATTTTCCTTGATATCAATGAATACCCATTCATCTTCATTTCTAGTTTCTTTACCAGATTCATCATCAATAACTCCTTCTTTAGCATAATAACATTTCTTTTGAAATCTAGTCTTATCAGGTTTATAATTAGAGACTCTTGCAGGAAATCTTGATGCAAAATGAACTATCTTACTACAAGACAAACATTTAATAGGCAGATTTCCTTTGTACTTACCTTGTCCTCTAGCTTCTCTTTTCACAATTAGTGTTTCCAATTCTTCTAGCTCTCTTTCTTCATCTTCAATCAGTTTCATTTCTTCTTCATATTTGAATTTTTTCCTGGAACTCTCTCTCGGATCATATCTTTGTTTTATTTTTTTGTATACAGTAGCTTTAAATGCATACTCCATCTTAGGAGAATATTCACCAAATTCACTCAACTCAAAGGCAACAATTTTTCCAATCAGAATGTCTCTTGCCACATTTTTTACTGTTTTGAGCTCTTCAATAGCACGAGCTTTTGTTTTGTAAGAAGTAGGAATAGATCTAGGTATTTTAGCCACAATCTCATCTTCTTCCAAGGTTCCACCAACACACCTAATTTACATCACTAATTCATTTACCTTTTGCGAGAAAGAAAATATATTTTCATCTTCACTCATCTTCATGTGCTCCCACTTGCCTTTCAGACTTTGCAGCTTAGCAAATTTCACTAGTGCATCTCCTTCATACAATGTTTCCAACTTTATCCAAATCTCATCTACAATCTTCAAACCTATCACATTTGTCATCTCTAAATCAATCAAATCACTTAGCAATGCTTCTATAGCTCTGGTATTAGTTTCTGCTTCTTTGATCTCATCAGCAGTAGAGGGACCATTATGAGGAATTTTATATGTATTATTTGTAATTTTCCAGAAAGGCTCACCAATGTACTTCAAATGACACTCCATTCTAACTTTCCATAGAGAGTATTTTGTACCATCGAATCTAGGACTATCCTTCTTGTAATATTCCATCTCATATCACCCCAAGTTGTTAGACTTCTTCAGAGGACCTAGCTCTAATACCATTTGTTGGAAAAACAAGGATATACAACTAAGAGGGGGGGGAAATCAGTTGTTAGAGAAATTAAGCTTATTCAACCTTAAAAAAATTTTAATCTTAGATTTGATGATTAACAATGCAAGAAAAAATTAACATCAAATTAGAGACACATGAACACCAATATTTTTATACATGGAAACCCTGTTAGGGGAAAAACCACGGTGGATGTTAGTCCAGAAGATTATGCCCTATTAGAAGTATAATGAAATAAATGAATAGGGAATGCACATGCATTCAGGCACACTGCCTAGAGCTCACTACTCAAAGGGAAGGCTCGCTGCCTTACATAAAATAATTAGATTAAATCCATCTAACAAATATGAACTGAGAAATTAGCTTCTTCTTAAGCCTGATTACAATTATGGTTAGGCACAAATATACTTCACTCAACCTTCTTCACAATCTGCTCTACACTCAAATGATCTGATATTTATTCGCACATAGCTTGCATATACTTCACATATATTCACCGAGCATACTTTAAAATGAGTAAAATAAATTCTCTTATATATCCGCTACATGGATTTACATCAACAACTCTATCAGCCACAAATAAAGAATAAATTACAACTGTTGGCCTCAATACATGAACAAATCTAAATGCACACCAACCTAAGTTGGTCACAACATAGTGAGGACCTTAATAAACATACTTGAACATGCCAATCAATACAAGATTAATCCATAAGGATCTGCAAGACGCTACCACCATCACGTCGGCCAAGAACATGAATACCTTAAACACACAAGGAAAAATATTCAATCATGAACATGCCGATCAATGCAAACATACCACATTGATAGAGAATGATCTAGAAACATCATTGAACACCTCAGGAATGTATGCAACAACTCACTTCACCAGAATTGCAATCTCATCTTCTAGAAACACTTGCTACAATAATTGATTAACTGTAGGAACACAAAACTTCATAACTTCCTCAATTCTTGATGCACACCTCTAAAAATTTCGAACAAAATACTAGATAGGCTCAGAAACAAACCCTTCAATGTGTGCCTTCTGATCATCAACATACAGAACTTTTCATCACTTTAACTTTCTTAGCTTCACTGGTTTCCTACAATATATTTATTACAATTTTCTCAATATCCTCGACATATACAACCTTCAGAATCACCAATGCTAATAGTGTTGACATCAATGATAACCACATATCAGCAACACAACCTCAACATCCAATAGTATCATGTGAGGATTAACCCAAATAAATGCATATTTAGTGTCACTTCAAGAAATCTATTGGGATACATCATGTTTTGTAAAGGTATTAAAGTAGACCCTACAAAATTTAAAGCTATAAATGAGATTCCTCCACTAAAGAATTAAAAAACTTAGTAGTCTATAAGGGAAGCTACAATCCAACAAATGGTTCATATCACAACTAGAGGTTAAGTTTCACCTATTCTCTCATCTCCTACACAATGATGTCACATTCAAATGGGATGATAAATGTCAATAATCCTTTCAACAACTTAAGGATTACCTAGCATGATCTCCAATATTGATGCCCCTAGTTCTAGATAGATGATGAAGATCTTATAAATTTTAGCTACATTAGAAAAATTAGGCACTCTCTTGGCACAACATGATGACTCTAAGAAAGAGAGAGAGGTTTAAAAAATTATTTGAAAATTAGTAGGCTATGAGATTAATTACACTCATGTAGGATATGGTAAAATTTGTAATCAAAGGTAAAGATTAACTAGTAGAAACTGTAACTAATTAAAATCTAAACCAAAATGACCCAAATCCAAACAAGAAAGAAAAAAGTAGAAAATGAGATCAAATAAACACAAAGCTATATCAAAATTCCTTGCTATAGTTGATTCTTCTTCCTTGCATCTCATCCATTTTGTTGTGTGTGCAAGCTTTCCCTCAGATTTTATTGTATACAAGTACTTCCAAGTGACAATGATGTGATAATGACTAGCAAGAATTTTGGAGAGTGTGGTTGTCAGGTTGGAATGAGGGAGACAACTCTGTTTTATAGAAAAGCTACCCAAATGGATGGTAAATATCAAAAGCCAAAAATATGCCAAGATCAATGGTCAAGGTTGCATGCACCATGAAGTGGTAGGGTTAGGGATGGCTAAGGATAGATGGTCAAGATTAAAAGAAGACCGAAAGAGATCAATGGTGGAGATTCAAAAGAGAAAGTGGAGAAAATTAAATAATAATATTTAATTTGAGAAGAGAATCTAGACAATTAAATAATCATATTATTTAATTTGCGAGAGGATGTGGAGAATTAAATAATAAAAAATGAATATTCATTTATGAAAAAAGAGGGAAATATGATTTTATTAAAATGATTGATATGCAACCATGTAATTAAATATGGAGGAAATGGAATGGGGATATTAAATAATTAAATTAGATTAATTATTTAATAATAGAGGTAGAAATGATAAGGAATAGTTAAATAATTGAAATAATTATTTAACCTATAAAAAGAAGAAAAAGGCTATTGAATAATTAAAATAATTATTTAACTATAGTCGCAAAGTGAAAATTGAATAATTAAATAAATGATAATTTATTTAATTATAGAAAGAAAAGATATTAGCGACGTAATTAAATAAAGTTTAATTTATTTAATTAATCGAAAGAAGAATAAAGAAAGAAAAAGATCTAATTAATTAAATAACTAAAATTATTTAATTAATAGAAGAATGTGACTTTATAAGATAGCCAAATAATTAAAATTATTCAATTATGTTGAGAAAAGAGGGAATTGATGCAAAAAAATGGCATTCATAGGCTTGGGACACTTTTCAATCTCTACATTTTGTCCCTCTTTGATATAATGTTGTAGAGAAGGGGGATTCGCTACTCATGATTTCTCTTCATTTAGAGAGCCTCATGAGGTGAACTTCCCTAAAATACCTCAAAGGACAACAGTGAGAGTTCTACAACCAAAAAGAGCAGGTCACAGAGATTCTTTGGACAGACTGACAAGCTCTCAGCCAATGGAAATCCGCGCAAAATACAGACAACAGCGCAACGTGCTAGTATCCTCAAGGCATGTTGGCATCTTGTACGGACCAAAGATAAGGTTTATCTCAAAGAACATGCTAAGTGACTACTAGAAATCTGATTACTGAGAATTTTGAGAGTATTGGAAAATAGCATAATGCAATAATGCTAAAATAGATTGAAATAGAAGTGATAAAGATAAGGAGAAGAAGGGAAAGGAAATACTTACAACCATCCAGTTGATGAAGTCTCCAACTCATGAACATCTTCAATACCTACACACAAGAGAGAGAGAGAGAGAGAGAGAGAGAGAGAGAATGTTGGGTCTGTATAGGGGTTTGCCTTAGTCAAACCCCCATTTTGGTGTTCCCACATCCACAGACAACCAAATAGATAGAGAGAAAAGTAGGAAATGAAGTAAAGTACACAAAGAAACTACAAAATAGTGCTATGCTACTCAACCAAATAATAGAGGAGAGGAGTGAAAGCTTACCACCTCTGCCCATAGTGCTCAAGGCTAGTGGGGGATAAAATGAGAGGAACTCAAGCCTTTGTTGTAGTGGTGTTTTGTTCCACACTTGCTCTACTAAAGTGATGGAGTGTTAACATTGTTGTTGTGAAGTGTAAAGTGTTGCTCGAGATTGAAGAGTTGGTAAATAAGCTACTTGGAGCTTGTGAAGAGATGTGAAGGAAAAGGAGAGTCTCCATAGGGTCTCAAAGGGATAGGAGATAGCCAAATGAAGGAAAGAATAGTGAATTTTAAGGGAAGAGTGAATAAAATAGCCTAACTCGGATTGGTCGACTGAAGAGGGCATTACATGTTGACTCCAAATGGGAAATGTAATGTCTCTGTAGGCTCCAACCATAGGAATCTGTAAAGGAGGTAAGAATGTCACTCAGATTTTTGCGTGTTACACGGATGTCTATGCGCTGCTTAGGCATCCTCGACAATTACTCCTCTATCGACACTCAAAACAAGTGCTAAGTGGAAAGAAGACAATAGTCTTAGGTGGAATTAAGTCTCCGCATTTGGTTTTCTTAGGTGAGAAAAGGTAAAACGGGAATTTTCCCAAGGGGTGCAAATTCGCTCCTATACATTTTTCCCCCACTTTAGTGAGCACAAATACTGGTGAGTTCTTTAGTAAAGTAGATTAAAGAAGTATTAGGGTTAGAAATGTATACCTAAACTATCATAGAAGAAAAATGTGATTTGGAAAACTTGAGAGTGTAGGACAAGAAAAGGACTTCATAACTCCGTAGAACTATGAAGCTAAAGAAAGCAAGTGCTTTATAGACCCATAGACCTACAAGGAAGGTATCCTCCAAGAAGTCTCAAATGAAGGAAACTAAGAAAGTGCCTTACAGACCCTTAGACCTGCAAGGAAGGTATATGTTGTGCCTATAGCACACACGCCCCATTTGGAATGGGGAGCCTCTCTTTCTTTCACCTTGTCAAACCCTTTTTGTTTCCATCTCGTTTTGTGTGCCCCTCCTCATTTTAGTGTCCTAGTTGGTCAACGTGCCCTTCAAAGTCTCATTTTATATTGACCATGTTTTTCTCGTAAAAAATTGCTTAGTCTTGGGCCTCTTCGGGCCTTCTTTGTCATTTTTCCTTTTTGGGCGTCTGTGGGACTTCCCGGGCCCAATCCATTAGGTTTCCTCCCTTGAGTTTCCCCTTTAGGTTTCAGTTGCACCTTCGCCATCCTGAACAGCCGGTAGTTGACATCCGCTTGGACCCTAGACCCTCATCCCTCCTTTTCCATTGCTGCCTCACTTGTCCTAACTGAACGACCATGCTCCGACATCTTCCTGACCCTCGGGCTCCATTTCTCTTACCGTAGTCTTGAAATTTGAACTAACCTACCTCATTGGCCACCATACCTGCATTCATTAGGCGATATTAAATTCACTTAAGGGCTATATAAACAAGTTTTGACATGTCATTTTCACATGCCAGAAATAAAAAAACAAGCATAGTGCGATCTCAGCCTTCACTGCTCTCGTGCTTGAGCTTTTTCTTTGTTGTTCTTCTAGGATTCGACATCTCACTTCTTCGGGCCCTTGAGGTATGACCACCGTTCGATAGCCCTTCCCTTTTCCAAAGCTTTATGATTGAAAAACTAAATGAAAATGGATAAATTATTGTAAACCTGATAAGGAAAAGGTCTCACGTTAAAACCCACTTGCCCAAACTTTCAAAAATGTCCCTTAGAGGACCCAAACTTGAATTCAAAACCCTGTCGCTCTATTGTTGTTCTTTAGGGAAGGTAACCATGGTCTTTGGGCCCAAGAATCTCTTCAGCCACAATGTTAACTTGTAAATTTCCTCAATGATGAATCTTCTTTCGAGTTCTAGACTCTGGAACTCCCCTTCCGATTCGCCTTTTCTCAATGGCATCCTTGCTTCGTCTGTCTGATCATCGGGCTTCAGTCCTCAAATTGACTTAAGTTTCCCACAAGGGAGAGGACACGTCCAAGTGCCTCCCATGTCTCGGTTTGTGAACTTCTGTCCCTGGATCATTGTTCTAGTTCATCATTTTCAAAACAACCTTCTCCTAATGTCCTTCCAACTCCTAGACCCTGATCTCGTAAATTCCACATGAGGAGCAAAAAAAATCCAAATTCCAAGTCCCACTCAGACCTCTACCTCTAGACCTCCATCCTTGGGCTGCTATTCATGTCTCATCATCCCGAATGTCAGTCTCATTGCATATTTCTAGCTTTTGGGCCCCGAGTGTTTCCCAGCTCCTCACCATTTTAATGATGAGATGTGGAGTCCTCGCTTCATTCAGACCCCGCCTATGGGACTTCCATCCTTAAGATTTTGTCCAACCTTTGTCGTCCTAAATAGCAAAACAAACCCACCTTTCTAGCTTTCGAGCCTCGAACCTCATTTCTCCTCCGGATTATTTAGATGAGGGAAAATTATCTCCTCAGGTCCGATCCACCGGGAATGATGTCTTGGACTTCCATCCATGCTTCGCCATTTCACACAGTTGTTCCTAAGTGGCTTCCTAACCTTTACTGCCTAAGCACCCGAAACAACTTTCAGCCTCTTGGGTTCCAAACTCCAGAATGTTGTTTCTCCAAGGTTTTTTTGAACAACTAGCCCTTAACAACTGTTCTTTAGTTTGAGCTCGAATGCCTTAATGATGACCTAAATGACGTCAAATTTTAAAATAGACTTCAACCCACATGCTTAAATTTGACCTTCTCCAATATGGACCCTTCATTATCCAAATGCAAAACCGAGAGAAGTCATCCAGGATGCCTTGCCCTGTACGCCCTTCCAAAAAACATTTTGCCAAGGGAAGTCTGGTCTCTGGGACCTAGGTCACTCATTTAGCTTTTGGAGAGCCTTCAAGTGAAAAATTTATTTAGAATGATATATTGTTTAATCTAACATTGATTTGTAGGGATTTTTCGGAGGCTGCACCCTCATGCTTAATTTTGCTGACTCTCGCCTCTTTGTGAAGGATATATGGAATCGGGTGTAGAAACTTCGAGAGCAGCCAAGGAAAAAGGAAAAAGAATTCCCAAAACTCCTCGAGGAAAGGAGGATAAAGACCATATGAAGTACCAGTTCCAGGGAGTATCGTTGCACTCCATTATCACAACCAAGTGGAAGGACATCATAGACACAAATATTGGGCATGTCGATATTGATGAGTTCATACAAACGGTTAGAATAAGCCCCAAAATAGATAATGTGAGACTCATCAGGAGCAATGGAATAGCCAAGGTTGTGGGTTTCCCTCCTGCCTTGATTTTCCCCAAGCTGGTAATGGCCTACAAAGAGGTATATCAACATGAAACAAGGACAATTGTCAACAGGGATGGGAACATCTTGGCTGATATGTCACCACTAGGGATAACAAAAAACTTCCATATTCTTGTCTTCAGAAAGATGGAGTTGCCTACCATTCAATAATGTAAGGAAATGTGGGATGAGGATCCTTTGAGATGCAAGAAGCTGATCAACTAGTATTGGTTGAAGGAGGTCGAGGTAGTGCTACCAAGGTTCCTCAAGAACTCTTTAAGTGACTTTTTTGAGGACTACAATGATTTGATCACCATGCTGAGTAGAATAATGGGCCTCCCTTATGCGATGTATTTTCAAGAATGGATGGCCTATTTCATCGAGCACATTCTTCATGGGAAGGACACCACATTCTACCAGGGAAGAATAATCAGTGGCCACTTACATGATCTATTCATGAGCATCAAGAAGACATTCAAATTATACATGACCTCTAACTTGGTGTACTTTTTGGCCAATAAGAGGCATTATATCAGGTTATTCAAAGTTCAAAACAAAGTTCCTGGTAGAGAACTCAAGGCTTTTGATAGATACCCTCAGCTATAGTTCAGAAATTTCAAAAGGGATTATTGCAGAGTAGAAAATGCATTCATCGCTTACATAATGAGGTTTCTCAGGGGAGATTTTTAGAGAAGGATATCCCAAAGTGCTTGAGCATTTCTTAAAGATTATGCCTTCCTATTTATCCAGTTTCCCAACTTCACCTACATTCACACCCAGGGATTCTTAGAAAGGCCGAATAAGCTACCCTAGTACCCTAATGACCGGATCATATTATTGGAACTATCCAGGCAATTGCGACATATACACAACATCCTAAGTAGTAAGCATCCAGCGGGAATCCCTTATCCCCTCACACTTGGACAAGGGATGTATTAACTTTATACTTCCCAATGTGTAGGTAATTTAGAGAAGGAACTAGTTGAGTACTACTTCAAGCCACATACAACTAGGCTGCGAATGGACCCATACAACCACATCAGAAAGGCAATTGGATAGGAATACACCCACCTCCACCATATCGAGGATTTTTGGGCCAATTGCAAGGATGACCTTGAAGTGCGGCTAAGGTACTATATGTGGATGACCGCATACTTTGTGAAGAGGGTGAATTTGTTCCTGGTGCCTGATCAACTTGAGGAAGATGAAAGCACTATGATCGACCTGAGGTATAGTGCTATGGAAAATTTACCACTACCTTTAATTGATTGGAACGAGAAAGAGGTTGATGACCTCGACATTCTCACCAAGCCTGTTGAGGCTCAAACAAAGGTGTGGATCGATGGGAAGGTTCCCCGTTTAAAGAAACAGGGAGTTGGCTTGAAATTCAAGGGGCTTGAGAGTGAACCAAGTGGTTGTGATGGTGGGGCATCTACTGCTACAACTAGAGAAACATCTAAGTCCCCACCATCTATTCAGTTTAAGAAGAGAAAGGAGGTTCACGAGCAGCAACCCAACCCAAAAGTGTATGCTAGAAAGGCCTCAGAGAGTGAACCTCCCAAAAAACATAGAAGAATGTGAAAGATCATTAAAATTTTGGTAATACTAGATGATCAACTCCACAAGGGAGAGGAGATGGAGGCTGATCCACCAAGATCTCCACCTGCTTCATCTATTGCTACCACTACTGCTGCTATTGCAACCACCCCACCTATCCCACATGCAATAGTTGCATCCTCTCCTCCTGTGGTGGATATCGTTCTTCAGCTCACCTCTACTTCTCCTCTCGTGTAGGTCATATCAGTGGATTCATCCTCCGCCACTACCTCACCAATTTATTCATCCTCCATGTCTCCTTCCTTTTCTCTTTTGAATTCCACCGCTACTACTGCAATACCTGCCCCCGCTCTTCCGAAGTCCTTCATCAAATACATGCAAAATGTGTCTAATGAAATTTTGGGAATGTTTGCAAATCCAATGGTGCAAGTTGTAGTTGCCCAAGCGATGATTAACACCCTGATTCCTCCTCCTCCTACTGAGCCACACAATATGGAGGCTACAATGCAAATATCTAATGAGTTGGAATGACAACAAATGGAAGCAGCTAAGAGGTTGGATGAGGAGGAATTTTATTATCATGAGAACCTAATGTATGAACATCGAGTAATCTATGAGGTTTCCTATGATTCTTCTAGTGATGACAATGAGGATCGAGGAACGAAAATAATTCAAGAAACAACTGACCTATAGCTTGACGCCGAATGGGCCAAACAACTCAAGGAGATTGAAGACAAGGAGGCTAAAGGACAATCTATAGCTGAAGGAGGAATTTCTGCTCTGGAGATGAAAGGTGTTAAGTCTCCTATGGAAGGGCATGAATGTGCCCCTAAGCATGATGAAGAGACCTCATTTCATGAAGATAGACAAGAAGATAGGCCCAAGGAACGTGGGCATGATCAAGATAAGGAAGAAAAGGATGTTGAAGGGGAAGACCACCCTAATGAACTAATGCCCACCAAATCTCCCATCAAGCACATAATGTTCGTACAAGACTCTGATGAGGAGAAAGAGGATACAATGAAAGGGAGAGAGGCCCTCATTGAAAATGCAATTGAATTCAGAGAGGAAGAAAGGGGGGATTAACAAGAGTCACCTAGGGGAAAGTCTTCAATGCCTGATTGGTTGGAGAGATAGCTCGAAAAGAGGGTTCCCACTCCAAAGGACCCAAAGGAAAGGTTGGAGGCTATTTTTGGCTCAAGCCCAGATCATCACCAGAAAGGAGAGGAAGCTGAAGATCAGATCAAAGGTAACGATGGATGCATTTGGATCTAGGGCTGTACAAATAGCTACACCAATGGTGGAAGAACAAGGAATAAGTAATAACATATCCACCATCGACTTGGGAGTGGCCACCAAGGAACAAAAGGTTGATCATCTCCAGGAATCAATCACCAAAGTGGAGCACCTCATTCAACAAGACAAAGTTTCGAAGGATGAGCTTAAGGAATAGGTGGATGATTTGAAAACCTATATCCAAAAATGGTCATCCATAGAAGCAAAACCAACCACATCCTTGGCCCCACTATAGTTGATGTCAAAAGAGTAGATTAATAAGCTGGAGAAGAGAAAGAACTTGGACAAGACCACAAAAAAATGGTCCTTGGACATTGGGAATACAAGTATCAATCTAGTTGTTCAAACGATGAACAAGTTCTTGGAAGTAAAAAAATATCTTGAGGGTATGAGGTGAATCTGCATTAAGTTCCCAAAGAATTGTGGGGCTGCTTACCCAAAAATTAAGGCTATCCTGAAGCTGCCAAGTGAAATTTGGGAAAATGAATTTGCCTTCAAAGACGATGACCATTGGCTCATGGATGTGTGGATGCGATACTTTGATCACCGAAAGGCAAGGTTGGAATAGGTACTTGAGCATGTAAGTTCAGATTGTTGAGTGGGCTAAGGAAGCCAAGGAAGATTGCTTCTGATACCTGAAGCTGATAATGGGGTATGAAGTGCGTGATGTTAAGATCAATCCAGAAAGTATAAATCCTCACTTCTAAAGAGGATGGAAGATGGGATGTCAGCCGGGATTACTATAGATTTTATAAAAACATTTGCCTGAGCTTTCACCCAGTTTGAGCTATTCAAAGATCACGTTGTCAAGTATTAGGAGTACTGGGAAAAGCTTGTTAACAAATCCAAAGAGTGGAGCTATGAAGTGCTGAAATTCGACATCATTGAGTTCAACAAGTTCCGGCTGGTGATCTTGAAATTCATTGAGTATGCAACTTCAAAGAAGCAAGAGGGAAACCATGTTATTGATGAAGAATTTCTAAAGGAATAGCTATAGAAAAGAGAAATCAACAAAAGGATGAAAATGTTACAGTGCTGCCACTAGAAGACAAAAAGGGATATGGACAAAATTTATTTTAAAAATGTAATATATTGGGGGTAGGTAGAACCCTAGTTTACAGTGAATTGTTGCCACACAAGTGTAAATAAATCTTGACCTCATGTTCTACTTTTGGGACACTATAAATAGGGGGTCTCCTCTCATTTTCAAGTAGAGTTGAGTTGTTGTAAAGGCATGCTACAGAAATTACAATAGAAATACATTGATTTTGGTGCATTTGCTGGATTTCTTCTCATTTTTCATGATTCTTCTCTCATAAGTTAAGGATTTAGTTAAATTTACTTTTCTGTTTTAGTTTCCTTTTAGTTAGCTTTGGTAGATTTAGTAATGTTGTTCTTGATTGTGGAGATTCTTATTGTGTAGATTCTTTTCTTGTCCATACTTTTGTTCATTTGTTATTGGTAGATGGATGTGAAAAGTTAGTATGGACTTTAATTTTAAAGCTGCCTCTAAAGATGTATCTCTGTTCATGCATATGCATGGTAAATGAATGATAAAACATCTATAGTCCTTAGAAGATAGCATAGGTTTCATGATACTGTGAAATTTTTGGTTAAGTGAAATTTTGTTTTAAGGAAATTGTCCAGAGTATAAGCCTCAATGATCATTGTTCATCCATATTTGTAGGTCCACGAACTTTCTCTCTTCCCTTCTCTTTTCCTTTTTTTAATAAATAACCTATGCTAAGGTTCATTTCACATTGTAAATCCAAAACTTAAAATAAAAATGGAGTCCAAGACTGTTGTTTGAACTTGTAGCAAATGTACATAAACTTACCCACATCAGAAACTCTATTTTCAGATTTGATTCCCCTTCTAGCTTAACTCATGTAAGTCTGCCCTATGATTATCAGCAAAATCACAACAAAAATCAAACGAGGTATCCTATGCAAGTCATGACCTGACACCCGAGAGACCTTAGGGTTATTTTCAACAAATTGTTGGATATTTCCTTTTAAGAGAGGTGATGCACCTATCATTACCTGTGTTGAGAAAGTGTGCAAAAACACCCATCAATAGAATTGGCACTAGAAGGAGGGCCTTTTGAGGGTTAATTTGGATCGAATCGAGTCTTTCTCCCCTTAGAGATTTTATAGAATACTAAGGTCTACACCAAACAAAGGGGATTTCTAAGAGCTACCACCCCCTACCCAAGCTAAGAGAGATAAGAAAGGGAAAACCTCCCTCTCCAACTCATCTGACCAACCCATTTTGTTATCACCATCATCCTCCTCTCCTATCAATTTTCCACCATCTTCTCCTTCATCCTCGGTAGCATTTTCTCCTACTCACCCACTCCAAACAACCATCTAGGGTGTTGCTTCAAAAGGGCTAGACACTGCCCTCCAACCCCAACACAATCCCATTCCTAGAAGTTGTTTCATCAACCGTTGCTACCCCTTTGTAGTTACAACAAAATTTGGCATAACCGCCTCCTCTGATGGTGTGGTTGGGAAAAAATCTGTCTCCTTTGGCCTTGAACCTCTACCACAACATGCCAAAGAATCTTGAGAGTTTTTGCACAAAGTTCAATCCTCGAGATCTACAGAGGACAGCTAAGGAGCATGTCAAGATTTTTGAAATCATGTTGAAGTCTATGTAGATCATATATGAGGATGTGGCTTGTCAGATCTTTCCCTACTCCCTAAGAGAGGAGGCCTTTTATTGGTATGTCAAATTATCAGCGAGAACTATCAACACATGGGACCTTCTGAATAATTCTTTCCTATAGAATTTCAAAACTCCAATCAATATTGCAAAGTCGTATTAAAATTTCAAGACTATTCAAATGGAGGTCAACGAACTAATCAGCTCCTTTAATGATCGATTCCATAGAGCATATACCCGACTATAGGACCCATATGTGTTCAATGATGTTGTTGTTTTACTGGTCTATTATGCAGCATTGGACAATCTTACTGCAACATTAGTAAAGAGGATGTGACCACCACCCACTAGATTTGTAGATGCATACTGAGAGGCTGTGATTGCTAGAACATACTTGGGATAGAACATTTTTGATCCTCTGCCCTCTCTAGGGTAGGTCACTCATCCTTCACAGATTCATGGGCTCACTCAAGATTTGCAGTATCACATGCCCCTCATGAACCCACTACCACAACTACCCATAGTGTTGCACCTCAAACAACCAATGAATCAAGCACATTCGGTTCCTCACTATTTTTTGCCCCAGTAGCAAGAAGTCCATTCCTAGCCGCCCTAAGTACCAACATATCTCCAAGCATTTGAATTTCATCTCACTCACCAAAAGTAGCCAGTGGCTCAGTCGACGTTCCTCTAGAACACCGCTCCACAACCAAACAACATAGAAAAGGATCAGATCGATGAACTCATAGAAATGATCAAGAAAATGTCTATGGAGACGATGCATTTGAGAAACCAAAACAATCAGCTGAAAGCTTCATAAAAGAGTATCCAATCTAACCTCAATCGTGATAGCCACAAAAACCATGAGAAGTGGGATAACTCTAATGCCAACACTTTGTCTGGGCAGAACTATGATAGGAATTAGAATCCAAGACATAAATTCGATAAAAGGCCTTTCCCAAGGTAGAACCAAACATGGAACACGAGTCCCAATAAGGGTGGTGTTCCCACTCCCCTCGATCAGCCCAAAAACAATGACAATACTATGAGTGGAGTTTACTTGGTCAAGGTTGCTTTATCCGGTTGGTGCCGTATACACAAAACAAGCCGACATTTTGAATTGGATTGTCTAGAACTCTAGACAGCTGCTAAAAAATTTTAGGTTGAAGTCTGAAATGCGGTGGACAACTTGGGATATAGAGTCATCATTCCCTCCAAACCATAGAATCCCGTTATGTTGGTGGTCAACTAGGCTCCTTTGTCGAAGGCTGAGTGAAACATTTCGGAGCAGGAAGGTGCCAACACAAGAAACAACGATAAAGCATAAGAGGTAAGTTCTAAAATCCCTTTGGCTCAACTTTATAATTAGTATACAATGGTCCTAAGGATGAGGAAGAGCCAAGGGAAGATGAAGTCCAAATGTTTTACCAACGGACTACCCCTTACAACCTCCAAAATAGACAAGTTGGTGGTCCTTTTACGACCTCCACTCTGCCTAATAATTTTAGTACCCCTCCTGAACAAATGCTAGCAATAATCTGGGATACCCTCAGGTCCCCACACAGTACTTTAACAAAGGTATACAACATAACCAAAACCAAAATCACCCCACTAGCTCCTCCCAAAATATTACTTATGATGAAGAAGTTGAACAAATGGTAGAATATATTGTGGAGGAATTTAAGAAGGTTAAGATAAGTGTGTCCGCCTTTGAGCTACTCAAGGTGCCAACCATAAGAAATTCCTTCTTTAAAATGATAAATGGGACCCAATTGGTTGGGTTGACTCAAGAAGTGCCTTCAAAGAAGGTTTCCTTTGACGATCAACAAAATGAACTAGTTGTGCAAAATTTTTCCAATAAATGGATTGATCTACCTACAAATCAGCAGCTTGATAGGCAATCTAACAAAAAAAATCATCAAACACTAACCCAAAATAGGGGTAACGAGAAGGATAAGGGCCAAGTCACCCAAGTGGATGTTTTCAGAGGATTGTTTCAAGGGAAATTCAAAACTCCTCCCTTCCTGACCACCATCTGTGTCTTTGGGAAGAACCTCCATAACTACCTACTAGACTCAGAATCTTTAATTAATGTCATGCCCCTAAGCGTGTGCAAGGCTTTGGGAATAGTCCCAACTCCCTCCCAGTGTAAATTAACATAGTTGGAGAAATCAACAGAATACCCATGTAGATTGTTGTTGATCCTAGAATTCAACAAACCATCGACATCCAAGTTGTTGATATCCTAGACACTTATGGCATAATTTTAGGAAGGGATTTCACAAAGGAATTGAATGGATATGCCACAACCAATTACTCTCATTTGTGGTTTCCATGGAAAGGGATGCCAAATCAGATTCAAATTGGTTGGGAGTCATGCATGAGGTTCATGATCATAGAATACAACAACATGAATGAAGTGTTGTTTGCTGAAACATAATTGGGGAATTACTCCCCAGTATTAGATCTAAATGAACAAGAATTCTTGGGAGAAGAGGAAATGGGGGAGGTCCTTCTTTTGTTGTGCAGTCCACCTACCAACCTAGCTTGTACCCCTCACACCATGAAAATGTTGATAAAATCAGATGATGAAGAACCATGCAAGGATGGTAATCTTGGATTGTTGGATGGTTTCCAAGATTTCATGGAAAAATGTGTATAGGACCAGCTCAGTTTGGGAGCCAGAATAAAATTTAAAGAACTCTTGCTTCCTAGGTTGTGCAGGGTACATAGTGCTGCCCATTCAGAGTTTAAATGTTGTTTAAGTCAGATAAAAATTGAGCATATCAAAAGATGAATCACTCCTGAGGAGAGAGATCATCCAGTATTTCCATAATAGACATGTTCAAAACCTACACATCCTCAGAAGGTTACTGAAATGAGGCCGCCATTAAAGTTAAAAATCAGGTTTGTCGATTCTAGGTTCAAGGAATCTCCTGGGTTTTGGATGCTATGCTTTGACAGGTCCAAATCCAAGTACAAGGCCGAAGCCAACTTTGAACTGATCAGTCCCAGAGGTAAGTCATATTTTTCTGCTCATAGGATTCAATTTTATTGCACCAATAATGTAGTGAAATATGAGGCTTTGGTCTTGGGGCTCCTTATGGCATTAAGAAAAGGTGTCAAAATGTTGAAATTCTTTGGGGATTCAAAATTGGTCATAAAATAGGTAAGAAAGCTCTATTCTTGTTATGACTAAATACTCGCTAATTATAGGCATACAAAATGGGATATGATAGAAGGGTTAGATGCTTGTAATAGCCAGTTGATCCTGTACTCTCAAAATCACACTACCAATGCCTTGGCCCACGCAACAAGTACCTTACAACCATTGTCACTATCTGGCCTTAGGAAGTTTACAGTTGAGCTCACCTCCATTCCATCCATACCAGACAACATAGCCAATATTCAGGTGTTTAATGATGACAAACACAACCTAGATTTTATCACCAGTTTTGATGTGTTTTCTACTTAGATAATTGATGAGGTTGAGCCTGAGGAGGTTGAACTTGATATAGAGGGGGTCATCAATCTTAAGACCAACACCATCCCAAGAGGGATGAGCCAACTCAAATGCATATTTGATCTAGATCAAATAAGAGATCAAGATCAACAGGCCAAAAAAGACACCATCAATGGTCATTGTGACATCTACAACCTCAAAATGGATGAGAATGCAAAGAATGTATTTATTGGAAAGGTGTGCACACCTGAGGAAATAAAGGGAATAGTTGATGCTTTGTAGAGGTACCATGATGTCATCGCTTGGAGCTATGAGGATCTCAAAATGTATGATACATCAATTATCACCCACACCATCCCTCTTAGGCCAGATGCGAGGCTATTTGGACAATGAAAACTCCCTACCAATGCTTTATTGGAGAAAATTATATACATGGAAGTACAAAAAAAATTGTCTGCTAGGACTATCTTCCAAGTTTGACACTCTACCTGGGTTGCCAACTTGGTCCCAGTAAGGAAAAAGAATGGGGAGATCAGATTGTGCGTTGACTTCTATAATTTGAATAGAGCTTCAGAAAAGGACAACTATCTAGTGTCATCATTGGATGAGGTACTATAGATAGTAAATGGTTCACAGATGATGTCCTTTTTTGATGGGTATTCGGGGTACAATCAAGTCATGGGGAAATATGAAGACCGACACAAAACAATGTTCACCACCAAGTGGAGCACATTTTCCTATAGACGGATGCCCTTCAGGCTCATCAATTCTGACACCACCTTTCAATGCACGATGGATATTGCATTCAAAGACCTGATCAGAAAATGCATCATAATCATCTACATGGATGATTTAATAGTGCTCTCAAAATAATGAGATGATCATGTTGCTGATTTATGCAGAGTTTTTTGAAGGTGCCACGAATTTGGGGTTTCTCTCAATTCGAAGAAATGCATCTTCGGAGTAACCAAGGGAAAGCTATTAGGGAATGTCTTATTAGAAAAGGGGATCTCTTTTGATCCCAAATGTATTCAATCCATCATGAGGATTCAGCTACTAGGTAGCAAGAAGTTAAAATATTTCTTCGGAAAGATCAACTTTGTCCGTAAGTTTATAACGACCATTGCTGAAATTGTCAAACCACTCAATGCTATGTTAAAGAAAGATGCCAAGATCGAGTGGACCCCTGAGGAAAAGAAAGCCTTTGGATCAATTAAATGAGCAATTTTTGAGGCACCGGTGCTAGTCAGTCCAAACTATCTGAAGCCTTTCTACATCTATTTGTTCGCTTCAGACCATTCATGTGCCAGCATACTGACGTAGAAGGATGATGAGGGGAATGAGCATCCAATTGCCTTCATGAGTACCCCTTTGAAAGACATCGAGATGTGTTACCACAATGTAGAAAAAAAATCCTATTCCCTTGTTAGAGGAGTAAAGAATTTCAAGCATTATATCTTGCACAATAAAGTGTTTGCCATAGTTCCTGACCCAGCAGTAAAGACATTGCTCATGTAGAATGAGCTAGGAGAACAAAGGGAAAAATGGATCGCATTTCTGTAGGAGTACGATATGGAAATTCAGCCAATGATATTGGTGAGAGGGTAGGCACTTACTAGAATGATGGAAGAAACAATTATTGTGGCTGGGACTGAACTCACAGTGTAGCAATACCAGCTAGAGGATGTCTCTCTAGGAGAATGGTATGATGACATAGTGTATTATCTGTTGAATCGTAAATGTCCACCTCACTTGTAGGGAGTCCAAAAGTGCGCACATAGACTAAAAAGAAGCATCTAAATGTTGCAAGGGGCCATATTGTTCAAAAGGAATCATGAAGGTATATACCTAAGATGCCTTGCTAAGGAAGAAGTAGATCATGTCCTGAAGGATTTTCATGAAAAATTTGGCATGGGCGATGGTTCTGACTTATCTACAACACATCAAATACTGAGGGAAGGGTATTATTGGCCTATGGTCTTCAAGAATTCCCATAGCCAGGTCCACACTTGCCATGTATGCCAGACCATGGTGACCAAAGAAAGTAATGTAGTTGTCTCGTTGCAACCAGTCCTAGAGGTAAGACCATTCGCATAATGGAGTCTTGAATTCATTGGTTTGGTAAGCCCTCCATCATCTGTAGGATATAAGTACATTCTAACCACTTTTGATTATTGCACTAGATGGAAAGAGGCAATTGCATGTAGGAAATGCATGCCAAAAGTAGTAACTAATTTTTTGGAAATTTTTTTTTTGAATCGTTTTGGTTGTCCTTATGCATTAGCATGTGATAATGGTCTCATATTTGCATCATTGAAATTTTTTGTTTAGGACTTTGACTATGGCATTACACTCGAATTATCCTCCAACTATTATCCCTAAGGCAATGGCCTTTCTGAATCCACCAACAAGAACCTGATCATTATAATAAAAAAATTTCTTGATAGGAATCCCAAAGACTGGCATACCCAGTTTCATTTTACCCTTTGGGCAGATTGTACCTTCCATAAGGCTGCCCTTGAAGATTCCCCTTACCACCTCGTTTATGGCTTAGAACCTATTTTCTCGATACACTTGAAAAATCCCTACTCTCCAGTTCATCAATGATTTTTACGAAGGAGGGGATCGCAAAGAAGCTCACCTGGCTGAGTTGTTACATTTAGAAGAGGTACATGACCATACAATAAAAAAATTCACCAAACATCAGGGAATCATCAAAATATGGTTCAATCACCAAGCCAAAGTCTAGGCCTTCTAAATTTTTTATCTCATCCTATATTGGGAATAGGCCCATGAAATGAAAGGGGGACACAACAAATTCAACAAGCTTTGGCTTGGCCCCTTTCAGGTTGCCGAAATTCTTAGAGATAATTCTTTTTCATTTAAATACTTTAACTAGTGAGGACATCCTGTTGCCCATCAAGTGGTAACATCTTAAGCATTACTTCCAAACCTGAGCTCTCCTAGAGTTGGTTGTGTAAATACTTGTATATAGGTTAGGATAGGTTTCCTTGCTCTCCTTTCCTACTTTGTTTTGTGTTGTTCGTTTCCTGACAGTTTTGTTTTTACCTTGAAAGAGTCTCCTTGTTCTACTGTGGTGGCTATGCTTGGTTTGATGAAATTTTCGCTTTGCGGACTGCTCTTGTTTTGGTTCCTTAGATAAACCTTCATTCCCCATTGATGATCCCTAGAAGTCCTTAAGAATTGGTTTCCTCTTTTGAACTCTAGAAAAATCTAGGATTGTACCCTTGTTTGAATCTCCTGTGTTTGTCATGGATCATACATAAAACACTTTAAAGGTTTTTGAATAATTATGCGATGATCGCTAGGAGGGATAGACAAGTGAAAAATATAAATTTTGCTCCAGTGACTATTATGATTCCCAAACCCACTGTAGGCTTCAGTTCTTACATGGTTGAGAAAAAGAAAAGAAAATAATTGCAAAGAAATATTGAAAAGGGAAAGAAAATACAAAATAATGCAACTGTATGGGTGCACGAATATCTCTATCAGGGCTATGGATGCCTAGCTAGCAGTAGAGCTATGTTCGTGGGGTCACAATGACAATTCCAAAGGTGCTATGGACGCCTGATTGACAACAGAGCAATGTCTTGGTTACTTTTGGGGCTAGAAAAATTACATAGCTTGTCCCTCTCAATTAGTTGTTGTTCGCATGATTTCCAAGGAAAGTAAATGAACTCACCATGCACACACATCTATGATGATGTCATGGTGAAATTTAACCTCAGTTCTTCTCCTTAACTTGTTCTCAGTTCAACCTTGGAAACTGGCATCTGGTCTGTGAAACTACACATTTTGGGTTTGAAATGAATGTTTATCTATAGAATGCTAGGAGCGTTCTCACAACAAAGTCACCATTTGTTGTGTCTGTAGCACACACACTCCATTTGGAATGCGGACCCTTTTTTTCTTTCACCTTGTCGAGCCCTTTTTATTGCCATATCATTTTGTATGCCCCTCCTCATTTTGGTTTCCTAGTTGGTCAATGCACCCTTCAAAGTCTAATTTTAGATTGACCATGTTTGTCCCCTAAAAAACTACTTAGTCTTGGGCCTCTTCAGGCCTTCTTTGTCATTTCTCCTTTCAGGGTGTCCGTGGGACTTCCTGGGCCCGGCCCATCAAGTTTTCCCCCTTGGATTTCCCCTTTTGAGTTTTCGTTGCACCTTTGCTGTCCCAAACTGCTAGTGGTTGATGTTCGCTTGAACCCTAGACCATGGTGCCTCCTTTTTCATTGCTACCTCACTCATCCAAACTGAACGACCATGCTCCGATGTCTTCCTAACCCGCGGGCTCCATTTCTCCCGCCGTTGTCTTGAAATTTGAACTCACCTGCTTCATTGACCGTCATACCTACATTCATTAGGGGGTATTAAAATCACTTAAGGGATATATAAATAAGTTTTGTCATGTCATTTTTACATGTTAAAAATAAGAAAGAAGCACAGTGTGATCTCAGCCTTCACCACCCTCGTGCCTGAGCTTCCGCTTCGTTGTTCTTCCAAGATTTGGCATCTCGCTTGTTTGGGCCCTCGAGGTATGACCGCTGTCCAATAGTCCTTCCCTTTTCTAAATATTTATGATTGAAAAACTAAATGAAAAGGGAGAAATTATTGTAAACATGATAGGGAAAAGGTCTCACCTTAAAACCCACTTGCCCAAACCTTCGAAAATGTCCCTTAGAGGACTCAAACTTGAATTCAGAACCCTGTCGCTTTGTCGTTGTTCTTCGGGGTAGGCGACCATGGTCTCTAGGCCCGAGACTCTCTCCCATCGCAACATTAACTTCTAAATTTCCTTGACGATGAAGCTTCTTCTGAGTTCTGGACTCCAGAACTCCCCTTCTGATTCATCGTTTCTCAACGGCATCCTCGCTTCATCTGTCCAATCATCAGGCTTCGATCCTCAAATTGAATTAAGTTTCCCACAAGTGAAAGGACATGTCCAATTGCCTCTCGAGTTCCAATCCATTTACTTCCATCCCAAAACCTACATTCCATTTCACCATTTTCAAAACAACCTTCTCCTAACATCCTTCTGACTCTCAGACACCAAGCTCGTAAAGTCTGCATGAGGAGCATGCAAAATCCAAATTTCAAGTCCCCCTCGAACCTCCACCTCTGGACCTCCATCCCCAGGCTACCGTTGCTATCCCGAATGACCGTCTCATGGCATCTTTCTGACTTCAAGGCCTCGAGTGTTTCCCAGCCACTCAACATTTTAATGATGAGATGCAAAGTCCTTGCTTCATTCAAACCCCGCCTACTAGACTTCCATCCTTGAGATTTCATCTCGCCTCCACCGTCTTAAATATCAGAACAAACCCACCTTTCCCGCTTCTGGGCCCCGAACCTCATTTCTCCTCCGAGTTTTTCAGATGAAGGAAAACTATCTCCTTAGGTCTAGTCCACCGAGAGGCATTCCTCAAACTTTCATCCATGCTTTGTTGTTTCACACAGTTGTTTCTAAACAGCTTCCTGGCCTTTGTCACCCAAGCTCCCAAACAACTTTCGGCCTCCCAAGTTCCAAACTCTAGAACTCCATCTCCAGAATGTTGTTTCTCCAAGGCTATGTTGAAAAACCAAACCTTAATAGCCTTCCTTCAGTTTGAGCCTAAACACCTTAATGATGACCTAAACAACCTCAAATTTGGAAAGGAACTTCAACCCACGCGCCTAAATTTGACCTTCTCCCACATGGACCCTTCATTATCCTAATCCAAGCTGGGAGAAGTCATCCAAGATTCCTTGCCCTATTCGCCCTTCTAAACAACATTTTTCTAAGGGAAGTCCAACCTCTGGGACCCTGGTCACCCATTTTCCTTTTGGAGAGCCTTCAAGTGACAAATTCATTTAGAATGATATATTGTTTAATCTAACATTGATTTACAATAATTTTCTAGAGGCTGCACCCTCATGCTTAATTTTGCTAACTCTCGCCTCTTTGTGTAGGATATATGGAATCTAGTGCAAAAACTCCGAGAGCAGCCAAGGACAAAGGAAAAAGAACTACCAAATCTCCTCAAGGCAAGGAGGATAAAGACCAGATGAAGTACCAATTCTAGGGAGTGTCATTGCACTCCAAGATCACAACCAAGTGGAAGGACATCACAGATACAAATATTGGGCATTCCAATATTGATGATTTCATACAAAGGGTTAGAATAAGCCCTAAAACAGATAATGCGAGACTCATCAAGAGCAGCGGAATAGCCAAGGCTGTGAGTTTCCCTCCCACCTTGATTTCCCCCAAGCTGGTAATGGCCTACAAAGAGGCATATCCAAAACAAGGACTATTATCAACATGGATGGGAACATCTTGGCTGATATGTCACCACAAGGATAAAAAAAACCTTCCACATTCCTATCTTCGTAAAGATGGAGCTGCCTACTATTCAGGAATGTAAGGAAATGTGGGATGAGGATCCTTTGAGATGCAAGAAGCTTATCAACTAGTATTGGTTGAAGGAGAAGCGGGGCGGTGCTGCCAAGGCTCCTCAGGAACTCTTTCGCTGTGACTTTTTTGAGAACTACCGTGATTTTATCACAATTGTGAGAAGAGTAATGGGCCCCCCTTATGCAGAATATTTTCAAGAATGGATGTTCTATTTTTTTTAGCACATTCTCCATGGGAAGGACACCATGTTCTACTAGGGAAGAATAATCAGTGACCGCTTTCATGATCAATTCATGAGCGTCAAGAAGACATCTGAATTCTACATGACCTCTTACCTGGTATACTCGTTGGTCAATAAGAGGCATTATATTGGGTTATTTTGAGTTCCAAATGAAGTGACTGGTAGAGAACTCAAGTCTTTTGACAGATACCCTCAACTATAGTTCAAAAAATTCAAAAGGGATTTTTGCAGAGTAAACGATCCATTCATCACTTACATCATCAAGTTGCTTGGGGGAGATTTTGAGAGAATAATCTCCCATAGTGCTCAAGAATTTCTAAAAGGTTATTCCTTCATGTTTATATGGTTTCCCAAGTTCACCTACATTCATGCCCAGGGATTCTTAGAAAGGCTGAATAAGTTGCCCCGATATCCTAATGATCGGATCATATTATTGGAACTATCTTGGCAACAGTGACATATACACAACATCCTAAGCAGTAAGCATTTGGCGAGGATCCCTTATGCCCTCACACTTGGCTAGGGGATGTATGAAATTTATACTTCCCAATGCACAAGTAATTCAAAGAAGGAACAGGTTGAGTACTACTTCAAGCCACATACAACTAGGTCACAGATGAACCCATATGGCCACATCAAAAAGGCGATTGGATAGGAATACACCCACCTCCACCATATCAAGGATTTTTGGGCCAATTGCAAGGATGACCTTGAAGTGCGGCTAAGGCACTATATGTGGATGACCGCATAATTTGTGAAGAGGGTGAATTTGTTCCTAGTGCCTGATCAGCTTGAGGAAGACTAAAGCACTGTGATTGACCTGAGGTATAGTGCTATGGAAAATTTACCACTGCCTTTAATTGATTGGAATGAGCAAGAGGTTGATGACCTCGACATTCTCACCAAGCCCATTGAGGCTCAAAAAAATGCATGGATCGATGGGTAGGTTTCCCATTTAAAGCAACAGGTAGTCATCTTGTCATTCAAGGGGCTCAAGAGTGAACCAAGTGGTTTTGATGGTGGAGTAGCACATTCTCCATGGGAAGGACACCATGTTCTACTAGGGAAGAATAATCAATGACTGCTTTCATGATCAATTCATGAGCTTCAAGAAGACATCCAAATTATACATGACCTCTTACTTGGTATACTCATTGGCCGATAAGAGGCATTATATTAGGGTATTTGGAGTTTCAAATGAAGTGCCTGGTAGAGAACTCAAGGCTTTTGATAGATACCCTCAACTACAATTCAGAAATTTCAAAAGGGATTATTGCAGAGTAAATGATGCATTCATTGCTTACATCATCAGGTTGCTCAGGGGATATTTTGAGAGAAGGATCTCCCATAGTGCTTGAGAATTTCTAAAATTTTATTCCTTCCTGTTTATCTAGTTTCCCAATTTCACCTACATTCACTCTCGGGGATTCTCAAAAAGGCCAAATAAGTTGCCCCAATACCCTAATTGTTGGATCATATTATTGGAACTCTCTTGGCAATTGTGACATATACACAACTTCCTAAGTAGTAAGCATCTGGTGGGGATCCCTTATCCCCTCACACTTGGCCAGGGGACGTATGAACTTTATACTTCCCAATGCACAAGTAATTCAAAGAAGGAACTGGTTGAGTACTACTTCAAGCGACATACAACTAGGTCACGAATGGACCCATATGGCTACATCAAAAAGGCAATTGGAAGGAATATGCCCACCTCCACCATATCAAGGATTTTTGGGCCAATTGCAAGGATGACCTTGAAGTGCGGCTAAGGCACTATATGTGAATGACTGCATAATTTGTGAAGAGGGTGAATTTGTTCTTGGTGCCCAATCAGCTTGAGGAAGATGAAAGCACTATGATCAACTCGAGGTACAGTGCTATGGAAAATTTACCACTGACTTTAATTGATTGGAATGAGTGGGAGGTTGATGACCTCGACATTCTCACCAATCCCATTGAGGCTCAAATAAAGGCATGGATTGATGGGAAAGTTTCTCGTTTAAAGCAACAGGGAGTCACCTTAACATTCAAGGGGCTCAGGAGTGAACCAATTGGTTCTGATGGTGGGGAAGCTGCTACTACAACTAGAGAAAAATCTAAGTCCCCACCATTTGTTCAGTGAAAGAAGAGAAAGGAGGTTGATGAGCAACAACCCAGCCCAAAAGTGTACACTAGAAAGGCCTCAGAGAATGAACCTCCCAAAAAACATAGAAGAATGGGCAGCATCACTAAAATACTAGTAATACTAGAGGATCCACTCCACAAGGAAGAGGAGATGGAGGTTGATCTTCCAAGATCTTTGCTTGCTTCATCTACTGCTACCACTATTGTTGCTATTGCTACCACCCCGCATATACCGCATGCAATAGTTGCATCCTCTCCACCTATGGTGGACATCATTGTTCACCTTACCTCTACTTCTCCCATTGCGCAGGTCATATCGGTGGATTCATCCTCCACCACTACCTCGCTGATTTATTCATCCTTCATGTCTCCTTCCTTTTCTCTTTTGACTTCCTCCATGACTACTACAATACCTACCCTCACTCTTTCATAGTCCTTTATAAAATACATGCAGAATGTGTTTACTAAACTTTTAGGAATGTTTGAAAATCCAATGGTACAAGTTGTAGTTTCCCAAGCAATGGTTAACACCCCAGTTACTCCTCCTACTGAACCACCTAATATGGAGGCTATGATGAAAATCTACAATGAGTTAGATAGAAAACAACTGGAAGTAGCTAAGAGGTTGGATGAGGAGGAATTTGATTATCATGAGCACCCAATGTATGAACATTGGGTAATTGATGAGGTTGCCTATAAGTCTTCCAATGATGACAACGATGATTGGGGCAGAAAAATAATTAAAGAAATAATTGACTTGGAGCTTGATATTGAATGGGCCAAAAAACTCAAGGAGATTGAAGACAAAGAGGCTAAAGGACAGCCTATAGCTGAAGGAGGATTTTTTGCTCTGAATATGAAAGGTGATAAGTCTCCTGTGGAAGGGCATGACTGTGCCCCTGAGCATGATGAAGACACCTCATTTCATGAATATAGACAAGAAGATAGGCCCAAGGAACGCGGGCATGATCAGGATAAGGAAGAAAAGGATGTTGAAGGGGAGGACCACCCTAATGAATGAATGCCCACCAAATCTCCCATCAAGCACATAATGTTCGTACAAGACTCCAATGAGGAGAAAGAGGATACAAGGACAAGGTGAGAGACCCTCATTGAAAAGGAAATTGAAGTCAGAGAGGAAGAAAGGGGGATCAACAAGAGTCACCTAGGAGAAATTATTCAATGCTTGATTGGTTGCAAAGATAGCTAGAAAAGAGGGCTCCCACTCTAAATGATCCAAAGGCAAGGCTGGAGGTTATTTTGGCTTGAGCCTAGATCGACACCAGAAAGGAGAGGAATTCAAAGATCAGATCAAAGGTAACAATGCATGCCTCTAGATCTAGGGTTGTACAAATAGCTACACCGATGGTGCAAAAACAAGAAATAAGTTATAACATATCCACCATCAACTTGGGAGTGGCCACTAGAGAACATAAGGTTTATCATCTCCAAGAATTAGTCGCCACAGTGGTGCACCTCATTCAGCAGGACAAATTTTAGGAGGAGCTTAAGGCACAGGTGGCTGATTTGACAACCTATATCCAACAATGGTCATCCATAGAAGAACAACCAACCACATCCTTGGCCCCATCACATTTTCTATCAAAAGAGTAGATTAATAATCTAGAGAAGAGAAAGAACTTGGACAATACCATAGAAAAATGATTCCGGCTGGTGTTGGGTATTGGGAATGTAGGTATCAATCTAGTTGTTTGAACAATGAAAAAGTTCTTGGAAGTAAAAACGTCCCTTGAGGGTACGAGGTGAATATGCATTAAGTTCCCAAAGAATTATGGGGCTACTTACCCAAAAATTGAGGCTATCCTCAAGCTACGAAGTGAAATTTGGGAAAAGGAATTTTCCTTCAAAGACGATGACCATTGGCTAAAGGATGTGTGGAAGAGAGACTTCGATCACCTAAAGGAAAGGTTGGAATAGGTACTTGAGTGTATAATTTTGGATGTTGAGTGGGCCAAGGAAGCCAGGGAAGATTGCTTCCATTATCTAAAGCTGATAATGGGGTATGAAGTGTCAAATGTTAAGATCAATCCAGAAAGTATAAAGCCTCACTTTTGAAAGAGGATGGAAGATGGGATGTCAATTGAGATTACTGCAGATTTTATAAAATTTTCTTCTTGAGCTTTCGCCTAGTCCGAGCTATTTAGAGATCACATTGTCAAGTATGAGGAGGATTGGGAAAATGTTGTTAACAATTCCAAAGAGTGGAGCTACGAAGTGCTGAAATCTGACATCATTGAGGTTGACAAGTTCAGACCGGTGATCTTGAAATTCATGTAGTATGCAACATCAAAGAAGTAGGAGGGAAACCCTATTATTGATGAAGAATTTCTAAAGGAATAGCTGCAACAAAGAGAAATCAGCAAAAGGATAAAAATGCTACAGTGTTGTCACTAGAAGACAAAATAGGGATATAGACAGAATGAATTTTAAAAATGTAATATATTGGGGGTAGGTAGAACCCTAGTTTACAGTGAATTGTGGCTACACAAGTGTAAATAAATCTTGACAACATGTTCTACTTTTAGGACACTATAAATAGGGGCTCTCCTCTCATTTTCAAGTAGAGTTGAGTTGTTGTAAAGGCATGTTGCAAAAATTGCAATAGAAATACATTGATTTTTGTTAATTCATGGATTTCTTCTCATGTTTCATGATTCTTCTCTCATAAGTTAAGGATTTAGTTAAATTTACTTTGTTTTTCTAGTTTCCTTTCAGTCAGCTCTAGCAGATTTAGTAATGTTTTTCTTGATTGTGGAGATTTCTACTCTGTAGATGCTTTTCCTGTCCATACTTTTGGTCATTTGCTGTCGGTAGATGGTTTTACAAAGTTAGTCTAGACTTTGATTTTAAATTTGCCTCTAAAACTTTATCTTTGTTCATGCATATGTGTGGTGAATGAATGATAAAACATCTACATTCTTTAGAAGATAACATAGGTTTCATGATACTGTGATTTTTTTGGTTAAGTGATTTTTTTTTTAAGGAAATTGTCCATAGTATAAGCCTCCATGATCACTATTCATTCATAGTTGTAGGTCTAGGAACTTGCTCTCTTCCCCACTCCTTTACTTTTTTTAATAATTAACCTATGCTAAGGTTCATTGCACATTGTAAAGCCAAAAATTAAAACAAAAATGGAGTCCAATACTGTTGTTTGAACTTGCAAGAAACGTACAGAAACTTCCCTACATTAGAAACTTCATTTGTAGATTTGATTCCCCTTCCATTTTAACTCGTGTAAGTCTACCCTATGATTATCAGCAAAATCACAACAAAAATCAACTAGGGTATCCTATGAAAGTCATGACCTGACACCCAGGAGACCTTGGGATTATTTTTAGCAACTTGTTGGATATTTACTTTAAAGAGAGGTGATGCACCTACACATTACCTATGTTGAGAAAGTGTGCAAAAACACCCATCAACAATATCCTCCAAGAACTCTCATATGAAGGAAACCAAGAAAGTGCCTTACAGACCCTTAGATTTGCAAGGAAGGTATCTTGCAAGAACTTTCACATGAAGGAACCCAAGAAAGCACCTTACAAACCCGTAGACCTGGAAAGAAGGTATCCTCCAAGAAAGCACCTTACAGACTCATAGACCTATAAAGAAGGTATCCTCCAAGAACTCTCACATGAAGGAACCCAAGAAAGTTCCTAACAGACCTACAGATTTGCAAGGAAGGTATCCTCCAAGAACTCTCACATGAACGAGATCGAACAATGGGGAATCCACAGAGTCAAAGATGGTGACATGTTTAACTACAAATAGAATATGTCAGGAAGCAGTCGTGTAGGCCAATGAATAGATAGCCACGTAGACCATTGCTAAGTTATAATACTTTCAAAGGGGTCCCTCGAGAACCCTTCAAAAGGAAGGAGGGTCCAATCAAGGGACACACTTTTTGAAAAGTGGAGTCTAGTTAGGTTGCCCCCAAGCTAGACGTAAGGATACAAAGTAGGTCTAGTCAAGCTGCCCTCGGAATAGATGCAAATATGTGAAGTAGGTCTAGTCGGGCTGCCCCCAAGCTAGACACCATAGAATTCATTCAAGAGAAAATCTCTAAAGGGGTCCCTCGAGAACCCTTCTAAATGAAGAAGGTTCGTTCAAGGGACACTACATTTGAAAGACATTGAGAGAGAGGGGGTCCTTAAGAAGGATGTACATCTCTAGAACAAGTTATCACTGTCCCCAACATACAAGGGAGGAGAACCATGCAACATATTTAGAACACGATAGAGGTAAACATCGATATCACTTGTCATCCAAAGAAGAGATAGGTACATCAACAAATGAATGAGTGATGACAGCTGAATCATGAAGTTGTATTTTATCTTTCAAGGCCTTATCGCTAGTGGAATGGCTAGACACTCGATGGTATGCACAAAAATAATGTTTTTCCTTATCATGTTTATGAGACCTCTTGCATGTAGGAGGAAGAGTAATTAAGTGGGCTTTAAGAAGCTACGACGAAATACACTCTTTCTCATAAAAAGTAGAGGAGCAGGAAGCAATCCTTTCTCTTATGAAGAAAGGTATGATTACTCACAAGAAGAAGATATGAAGATAAAAGACAAAGGAGGATGGACCAATCCATGAGAACAAGGTTGAGTGTGTTGATGTTATAGAAATGGGAGATATCTTTCTCTCAAATTTAAAAATGATGGATAAATAATACCAAAGAAAGTCAGACTTGCTATATATAATAATTTTATGAAGAGTCACCTTGTTTCTTAAAAGAGGCCAACCCAAATGAAGAGTTGCCTAACTTTTTATAAATACAAGGTGATGATCATTCATTTTATTATCAAGTTCATTCATCATAATTCACATTCCTAGAGGAAGTTCATACTTGAGCAGCAGATCATCATCTTGAACCAAAAGATCATAATTTTGTAGCAATAGACTGATTTCAAGGAGAAACATATTCATTTATATCTTTTCATCTAGGAGAGGTGCTATTATTCATTGTATCAAATTTGACATTGTGTTGGGCTTGAGTTGTAAGAAAATTTCTGCTCTTGTTCCTTCAATATATAAGAGATATATTTGTTGGGTTTTTCTCCCTCAAGTAGGAGGGTTTTCCCAGGGAATCTTGTTGTGTTCATTGTCTTATGTGCTGCATTTTCTAATTTCTTTCATTTTTGGTCTGCTAGAAACCAAGATCACCTACATGCAATCACCTATCACATGAAAAAGACATGTAGAACCAAAGAAGATGTTTTGTAAACCTCAAAGTAAAAATGCTTTATTGAGAATCAATTATTACAAAGAGATCAATCCTTATGAAAGAGATCGAGAAACCCTAAAAGGGAAACCCTAAATGAAACCCTAGTGTGCACACTTAATAATTAATCAATTATTAATGTGCCTAAAATTAGCTTAAGCAACTAAAGGAATAAGTGACTTAATTAATTAACCATTATGATATAATTAAATAAGTGTAATAACTTATTACTCTAAAACCCCCCCTTAAGATGAACTTAGGAAGAAGCTAAAACACTAGAAGAAGATGCATGAAAGAAAGTATGGGTCCCAAAAACTAGGCCTGATCAGGTACCCATTTACAAATGCAAGAAAGAGGTAGATAAGGAAAACCAGTGGGAAAACCCCCCTACAATGAGATGACATGCTGCAAAGAATCACTGGAAGAGCACTATAGAGTAACACTGGAACCACAATCTGATAAGCAAGGAAAGATAATTTTTTCTCCAAGAAACCATATCAGAATCATAATGATGCAACAACAGACCTGATATCACGGAACACTCGAAAACTCCAAACGGGAACAACCCTAGAATCTATGAAGCAACAGTCGATTATTGAATGATGTATTATTGAAAATGAAGTGCAAAGATGCAAGTTGCACCCTCCCAACTACCAAAACATCCAAGTAATCTCCAAACAACCCATTGGGCCAAGTTTGGACTAAGTGATCAACCTGGGATAGATATAGAAAATGTGCATGGACACCAACATAGAGCTCCTCAATACCTTTCCAATGTCGCAAAGATAGCAAAAATCAAAGATCGTGGCAAAAAGTTATGAGCTCAGAAGCATAAAATAAACATCTGAATTCAAACATAAATATATGTAGTAAAACAAAAAAAATACTATAAAATAAATTGTTCCATAGGAAAGTGCTTGGAACTAGCTTTCTGGTGATATCTTGTTTGCCCGATTTTGATACCGTATTCCCAAGTTATGCCAAAAAGGAAAAAACCGCTCCTTTAGGGAAAACTGGTGTTAGGAGGGGGCAAAAGAGCGTCATACGGATGCTAACGTCAGTGGTTCACGAGGATGAGTTTGACGTCCATCTGGCCATCATCGCAAAAATTTGGCCCGCTTGCAAAATATTTAGGGCCCCTGCTCACCCATGTGACCGTGGGCGCAGGGCAGGCGGCTAGGGTGGAGCCCTTGGTCCTCCATAGAACCCTAGCGGCACAAAAGAAGTCTATAGGGGTTGGCCAAGGGCCCCCGATCCTCCATATGATCAAGGATGAGCCTATGGGAGCCTATGGGGGCTGGGCAAGAACTGACGGCATTTGGGCTGAGTGTCACTTGGTGGTGGCGGTTCGACGGCCACCTAGTGGCCGCTTGGTGGCCGCCGGGTGGCATTGGCCATTTGAACTATGAGCGCTGACCCAATCCAAAAAATGCAATTTTTTTGTATTTTTTTTTAAATTGTTCCTCGGGCAAAATTGTTTTTCCTCAGAAACCAACTACTCCAAAATTGGCGATTTGATAGGCGTTTCTAGGGTTTTGGGCTGCTGTGAACATGATGGCAACATCTGTTTGAGCCCAAAGTGTCTCGAAAAATTGGCTACCCCTAGATCTTGCAAAAAAGATGCCTGTGGAAACCCTTGCACTTGAAACTCACTAAAAGGCCATATCTTTAGATCACAAATAGGCAGCTATAGGTCTGGAGCTCTGATACCATGTTAGAAACGAAGATCACCTGCATGCAATCACCTATCACATGAAAAAGACATGTAGAACCAAAGAATATGTTTTGTAAACCTCAAAGTAAAAATGCATTATTGAGAATAAATTATTACAAAGAGATCAATCCTTATGAAGGAGATCAAGAAACCTTAAAAGGTAAACCCTAAATTAAACCCTAGTGTGCACACTTAATAATTAATCAATTATTAATGTGCCTAAGTTTAGCTTAAGCAACTAAAGGAATAAGTGACTTAATTAATTAACCAATATGATATAGTTAATTAAGTGTAATAACTTATTACTCTAACATGGTCCTCAATCTAACATGGTATTAGAGTGGGTCAAAGAAAAGATCTGATCAAATTTGTTTAAGAAGTCAAGTCAAATTTTCATCTAGGGAAGATCTTGAAGTATCACAGATCTAAGGTTCAAATTATTTATGACCTAAGGGGAGATCTTTGAAGGTGAATTTGTGCAGAAAAAGAAGATGGTGAGCGATGTCAAGGTAGGTAGAAGATAGGATTGATGGAGCTTAAAAATTCAACTCTTGGAAACCCAAGGTACTCATTGCATTAGAGGAGAATTATCCTCTTGATTTTGTGGAAAGTGATATGCCTGATCCTTCTGATGATACTGAGAAAATCCAGTGGAACAAAAATGACACGAAGACTAGAAAGATCATGATAGAATCTATGATGAATCACCTAATACTGACCATATCCAAGTTGAAGACAACTAAAGAAATTTTTGATACTTTAAAAGGATTGTATGAGATCAACAACACTATAAAAGCCCTTGCTTTGAGATAACAACTTCACCAAGTATAAATGGCTAAAGATGATTCAACCATCTCATTCTTTATGAAGATTTTTGATTTGAGAGATCAGTTGAGCGCTATTGGGGATATAATTGCAGACATAGATCTTGTTATGCTAGCACTAAATGGTCTTCCTCAATATTGGGAACCCTTTATTCATATCATCAGTGGGAGATCCAAGTTGCCCAAGTTTGATCATCTTCGAGCTGATTGTATTCAAGAAGAGTCTAGGTTGGTAGCAAGGAGAATTGGGTGAAACTATTATGATGTAGAAGATCAAGTTCTTGCTACACATAATTCTAGAGAAAGAGGAAAATGAAGAAAGAGGAATAGAGACAGAGAATTAGATTTTTCCCCAAAACCAAAGAAGAAGGATCTCTCTCACATTCAATGTTTTAGGTGTGACAAGTATGGTCACTTTGCTTGAGATTTAAAATTAAGGTCTACACAAAATTTTTCTACTACGAAAATGGAAATAGGAACATCGTAGAAGGATCCTAGCTCTAAAGTTGATTCAAAAGGTTTCTTATTCTAAAGTCAATCGATTTATTTGAAGAGGAGGAAATGACATTCATAGGGAGTCAAATTTAGAGAATTCAAGGCATGAGTTGAGAGCTTGTCCAAGGAAAGGATTAAGGTTATAAGATAGGTTAATGGAGGGGAGTTCACTTCCAGATGATTTCTTTGAAATCTCTGAGGCAAGGATCAAGAGGGAGTTATGTGACTCACTAAGAAGAAGTGAAGGTTACAATGTTGCAAGGCCAAGTGAAAAATCCTTGGAAGACCTCTTCAACAACTAAGAACAAAATTTCACAAGACAGTTAATCTGGATTTGAAATTGGTAGCTCCGCAAACCTATTCATAATAGGGTGATCTAGTATGAGGTCAAGGAGGACAATCCTAGACTCAATCAAGTCAATAATGCCAGAAGTGTGCATTGGAAACCACTCCTCTAAAGCAAGCATTGAAGACAATCTTGGATGAGGAGGTCATGAGGTTGATGCAAGTACTTGGAGCTCCAAAGGGAGTCACACCATCATGAATATTTGTTGTAATGTATATTTCTCTAAGATAAAGAAATATGAGGTGAAAGCCCTTGTAGTGTATATTTCTCTACGACGGAGAAATATGAGGTGAAATCCCTTGTAGTGTATATTTCTTTGAGACAAAGAAATATGAGGTGAAATCCCTTGTAGTATATATTTGTTTGAGATAGAGAAACAGGAGGTAAAAGACCTCGTAGTGTATATTTCTTTGAGATGGAGAAATATGAGGTGAAAGCCCTTGTAGTTTATATTTCTCTGAGATAGAGAAATATGAGGTGAAAACCCTTGTAGTGTATATTTCTCTAAGATGGAGAAATATGAGGTGAAATCCCTTGTAGTGTATATTTCTTTGAGACAAAGAAATATGAGGTGTGAGCCCTTGTTCATCTATATGACTGAGATGCGACGTCATGTTGAGAGATGCCATGACAACATCACATTGAGAGACTCTGTGATGAACCCTTTTACTTGTGTTTCTTTCCACACATGGGAGTAGCCATGGTGGACATCATGTTGAGATAATCCATGACAACATCATGTCAAGAGACTTCATGATGAACCTTTGAGTTTTCCATAAATGGGTGTAGCCATTGTGGGCGCCATCTTGAGAGACTCCATGACATGGATATCTGGAAAGATGCCTCCCTAGCTAAGAGGGAGTGTTGATTTTATAGCAGTGGGAGATATATTTCTCTCAAATTTAAAAATGATGGATGAATAATACCAAGGCAAGTTGAACTTGCTATATATATTAATATTATGAAGATTCACCTTGTTTCTTAAAAGAGGCCAACCCAAATGAAGAGTCACCTATTTTTGTATAAATACAAGGTGATGATCATTCATTTGATTATAAAGTTCATTCATCATAATTCACATTCCTAGAAGAATTTCATACTTGAGAAACAAATCATCATCTTGTAGCAGAAGACCATCATTTTGTAGTAGCAGACCAGTTTCAAGGTGAAACATATTCATTTGTATCTTTGCATCTAGGAGAGGTGCTATTATTCATTTTATCAAATTTGACATTGTGTTGGGCTTGATTTGTAAGAATATTTTTGCTCTTATTCCTTCAATATATAAGAGATATATTTTCTAGGTTTTTCTCCCTCAAGTAGGAGGGTTTCCCCAAGGTATCTTGTTGTGTTCATTATCTTATGTGTTGTATTTTCTGATTTCTTTCATTTTTGGTCCCAAATCTAATAGAGTGGACATCATGTCAACATTCAACCATGGTTTCTATTCAAACTATTTATTCAAGAAACCAAGCTCCAAGTTACACATACGAGGTGCAAATTCTATAGGGACTTGTATGCCTTGTTCATTACACCCACAACCTTTACGCTCATAGCCATACTTAGAGATGAGCTGAAAGCCAGGGCCATAACATGTTTGCAAATCAAGAGAAGAGGGGGGATCCTCATACAGAGCATTACTCCAGCAAGGGGTAACATACTCATCTACGGGATCATCATCATCTTTCTTGATAGGACTGCTAATATTATCCTCAGAAGGAAGATCAATGCTAAGGACATTATAATTCACATTCACATTATCCCGCGATATAAAAGGACAATAATATTTGATGGTAGGTATGAATGATGTTTTCAAAAGGTCTAAGCGGATTGGGTAAACTTTATATTCCTGAGTGAAGGAATTTGTAAAGTCTAGAGGACCCCAATCATCACCAATATATGCATTCCTTTGAGAGGAAGTGGAAGGAAAATACTTACGATTCTCACTTCAAAAGGATCTTCTTTAGGGACATCTATCTCAAGAGTATCATTTGTAGTAGGTACTGTTGGAGTAAACATCAACGCATCAAAAGATACTTAAGGGATAAGAGTAGGTACAACTGAAGCTTGGCCAACAACTGCTATCTCACATAAGTACTTAGCATCAGGGTCAGCCTTGACTGTGACTACTTTATTATTAAAAATGAACTTAATTGATTCATGTAAGGTAGATGGGACTGCACCCATAGCATGAATCCATGGTGTACCAAGAAGAAGGTTATAAGGTAATTTCTCTAACATAACATATACAAGGGTGGGTATAGTAATAGGTCCAAGCTATAGAGGTAATACTATTGTACCTAGAGCTTATTGCACAACATTATTGAATCTACAGATGAAAAAAAAAGAAGCATTAATAGAAGATGAATCAATATTAATCTTAGGCAATAGATCAATGCTACATACATTGAGCACCAAGCCGACGTCAACGAGAGTAAGTCTAATTCCAATATTATTGATGGTAGGAAGTCCTTGATGTCACAATTCCCACTCATTTGATTTCATTAATATCAACCCAAGGGTGTCTAAAGCTATCTACGATAAGAGTTGGATTGGTCTTTGGGGGGGTTTTGGTAGTTTTGGCTTGGTTAGGAGTGATTCAGAGCTATTTTTGTTTTTCTTTAAAGAGTTTTTCTGAACTAACCTTCTATTCCTAATTTATCCTAAATAACCTTCAAAATGGAATTTTAACAGAGAGATTTTGTTCCAAGACAAGTTCGTTTATGAGGGAATGGAGAATTAACTTTATCTAATTTGCAGAACTTTAAAATCTATTTAAAACTTTATTAATTGCTTTAAAAATAAACTAGTCCATTCCTCACTTACTAAATCAACAAGTAATTGTCTTTCTTTGCACATAATCCATTAAAAGGATATTTTAGATTATCTCAGATACGCAAATGATATTTAAACTAAGAAATAAACTATAAAACTTGATAAAATAGAACAATGTAAAAACAATGATGCAATACAACCTCAATCTAAATTTTCTTTCAACTTATAACAATGAAATTATTTCAACTTGAGCTAACATGGAAAATTTAACATAGCAATAATAATCAAATCTTAAAAACTAAGAGGATCACCTCATTCAGAATGTGTGTTGAAAGAATCTTGAACACAGTGTTGAGATCAAATTTCTTCTTATTTCCAACTAATGTGCCCAAATAGGATCAAATTGCATAAATTATTCTAATCTTAAAACAAAAGGGAAAATTACACGAGAAAGATCAAAAAATTGATACGATCTAACATCCAACTGTGTTGGCTCTGGATAAAAATATCCAACATTATTTTAAAAATATCCGATAAGCAGGGAACTTAATCTACTCAAAGTCTAAAAGATATCCCGACGTGCAAGAATAAAGTTGGCATGGATCCTTATAACTGCCTTCAATTGCATTGAATTCCAAATTTGTGAACTGGGTATGTGGTGTTGGAGCTCGAGTTGTAGTTGGTAAAGTCTTCATTCAACATGACGAGTCATTAAAAAGGATATTAGTGGATCATAACTCATTTGACGATGATTCAAAAACAATCCTACCATTCATCACTTTCAAACAGAATCAACAACCACTTGGCTGAGTATTAAACATTAGCTCTAGATTCATAATAAATATATACATATGATAAAGCATTTATAGATTAATCACCACATTTTAATCATGCATATAACATAAATTAAGCACTTATATTAACCATTCATACTCTAAGTCTTTAGACCTCCATAAGTTCATAAAACATACATAAAAGAGAAGATCATGAGTTTTTAAAGCCATATATAAAGTATTAAAATGGTAAAAACTTAATGATTATGAGGTCAATACAGGGCCTCATCACTTATTAATGTTAACTATAATCATTAGAGGATCCACTTGCTTTTGTACTTCCAGAGGTGAGATTTCCTAAGGATAGAATGTAACATTCAGTGAATCTACACAAAGATGAGCTATCAATGCATCAGCATCTACCAGCCTAGCAGAAGAAGGCAAGAGGATATTTTGCAAGGCTTCCTGAAGCATACCTTGATAAACCGGAGTAGACTAAAGCAAGTCCCATAGTGAGATCAAAGTCGGGGTAACTTGAGGTTTCTTGACAAGATCGTACTCACTAGGTGCTTTAGTCATAGGTTTAGGTTCCTGAGGAAGTCTTAGTAGTTTATTCATTCTAGTACCATAGGTACGGGCTACTGCTCTATAAGAGGGAGCCTTAGAAAGATCAAGGGAATCACTATCAAATGGAACACCATCAATAGAACAAACCCTTTTAGGAGGAAGACTAGCTGGAGTTAGGTAAATGACTGGTCTCTTAGGCCTTTGAGGGGTAGCAGAGACATAGATTACATTTACAGAATCATCACACCTAGTAGAATAACTATTTGAAGACATATTCTCAACATCGATTCAAACAAGATCAAATATGGAAGGATATTCATCATGCACTAATGCATCATCTCTAGAGGAGGAGAGTGCATTAGAATAGATAAGAAATTCATCATTCACAAATGCAACATCCCTAGAAAAGAGTGCATTAGAATGAATAGGAGATTCATCATTCACAAATGCATCATACCTAGAAGAGAGTGCATTAGAATGAAGAGAATGTAGAGTAACATTAATAAAGGTATCAATGATTTCATCTTCTTGCAACAAGATATCCTCTAAAGTGAGAGGACTCTCGTGAGAAAGATCAAAGATACAAAGTGACATGGGAAATTCCAAGTCACTATCACATGCATGAAATGAAATATCATTAATATTTTGAACAAAACTAGATGGAGAACTAATAAAATAATATATTAAATTCATTATGATTTTTTTTGGTATTTTCTATGTTCTAGTCATTTTCATTTTTGGAGGTCTTCGGAGCGGAATTTGGGTTTGAAACTTGTGTCAGTCCCTAAAATTTGTTTGTCAAAGGCACTTGCATTTTAGGGATTGAACTAGTTCTCTAGAAGACCTTTCCAACGGTGCAAACGGTTCTGAATTCCGAGCACCGAGTCAAAATTTATGAGCCCACCAAGTAGGGGTAAATGAATTCCTAGTTTTCAAAGAACACTGTTCTTCACATAGGGTTCACCAAAATGTAGAGAAGAGGGATTCACTACTCACAAGTTCTCTTCATTTAGGGAGCCTTAGAGGGAAAACTTCCCTAAACTACCTCAAAGGACAACAATGAGAGTTCTAGAACCAAAAATAGCAGGTCATAGAGATTCTTTGGACAAACTAACAAGCTCTCGGCCAAAGGCCGTCAGCATAGAATACATATGACAACGCAATGTGCTGGCATCCTTGAGGCGTGTTGGTGTCTTGTACGCACTAGAAAGTGGGTTTATCATAAAGAACATGCTAATTGGCTACTAGCAATCCAATTAATGAGAACTTTGAGATTACTAGAAAATAGCAGAATGTGATAATGTTGAAATAGATTGAAATAGAAGTGATAAAGATAAGGAGAAGAATGAAAAGGAAATACTTACAATCGTGCGATTGATGAATCCTCCAACTCATGAACGTCTTCAATACCTGTACACGAGAGAGAGAGAGAGAGAGAGAGAGAGAGAGAGAGAGAGAGAGAGAGAGAGAGAGAGAGAGAGAGAGAGAGAATGTTGGGGATGTATAGGGGTTTTCCTTAGTCAAACCCCCGTTTTGGTGTTCCCACCTCCATGGAAAGCCAAATAGATGAGAGAAAAGTAGAAAATAAAGTAAAGTACACAAAGACATTATAAAATAGTGTTATGCTACTCAACCAAATAATAGAAGAGAGGAGTGAAAGCTTACCACCTCCACCCAAAGCAGCCAAGGCTAGTAGGGGAGAAAATGAGAGAAATTCAAGCCTTTGTTGCAGTGGTATTTCATTCCACACTTGCTCTACTGAAGTGATAGAGTGTTGATGTTGCTGCTATAAAGTGTAAAGTGTTGTTGGAGATCGAAGAGATGGTGAAGAAGTTACTTGGAGCTTGTGAAGAGATGCGAAGGAAAAGGAGAGTCTCCAAAGGGTCCTGAAGGGATAGGATATAGCCAAATGAAGGAATGAATAATGAATTTGAAGGGAAGAGTGAAGAAAATGGCCATACTTGGGTCAATCGGCTGAAAAGGGCATTACAAGTTGACTCCCAATGGGAAATGTAATGCCTTTGTAGGCTCTAGCCATAGGAATTTTTCAGGGACATCTGCATGTTGTGCGAATGTCTACGCATTGTGTAGGCATCCTCGACAATAAATCCTTTGTCGAAACTCAAAACAAGTGCTAAGTGGAACAAAGATAATGGGCTTACATGGAATTAAGCCTCTGCATTTGGTTTTCTAAGGTGAGGGAAGGTAAAAGGGGAATTTTCCCAAGGGGTGCAAATTTTATCCTATACAAATGTGAAGGCGTCTAAATGTTGTATCAAAAAATAAATAAGAAAATTTAGCTTAGAATATGCCCCGACATGCCCTAGTGAGGACAAGGTAGACTTATGCCCCCTTGGAATTTTTTTAAATTTTCAAAAAAATTGAAAAATTATTTTGAAAATATTAGATTTTTTTTTTCAGTTTATGGACCTTCAAGATGCTCACATTAGGGTTTGGACTCAACATTTGACACAACTATTTAAAAAGGGAAGGTAAAAATACCACTTTAGGAGGGTATAAATGTAAATTTGGCAGTTAAAAAGGTCATTTGCACATTTTAACCTTGAGTGAATAGTGAGCTAGAGTGAAAACCTATTGTGGAGCTCTTTAAAAATATCTCCAGTACCACATGTTGTGCATTGGGGATTCAGAGTCAGGACCTACAAACAACCAAAGGGCTTAGGAGACATAGTATGTACACCTTCCTTGCTTCGTAATTGTAAGATAGAGAAATTTGAAATGCAAAATAGCTAAGATCAATGATAGCAACCACTCTACCTAAGATATAAGCCCAAATCCCAAATCTAAACAAGAGAGTACAAATGATCAAAGGAAGCAAACAAGAACGAAGGCATAAAGGAAAAATCCCCTAGGATGGTTGATTATCTCCCTTACTTCTCCTCAAATGTTTTTTTGTAAGCTTGCCCTTAGTTTCAAATTATTTGAACACCTACAAGTGATAGTGATATGGTAGCATGAATGTTGGAGAATGTGGTTGTAAATCCAAAATGGAGGAAAAAACCTTCTTTTATAGAAAATATTTTTGAATGGATGGACGAGATCGATCTTCTAGAAATATTCCAAGATCAATGGTGGAGGATTCATGCACCACAAAGTAGTGAGCTAGGGAAAACTATGAATGGACAGAAAATATTCTTTGGAGACTAGAGGAAATCAACAAACCAGATTTGAAAAGAGAAAGTGGAGGAATTAAATATAAAAAATTAGTTCATGGAAGGAAACTTTGACCATAATTTTTAATTTGGTAAAAGATATGGAATAATACATAATCATTTTATATTATTTATTTATGGAGAGAGGGAAAATAATATTTTATTTGAAATTATTATGCAATCATTTAAATTAAATATAGAGGAAAATAGAAAAACAAATTAAATAATTAAGTCAAATTAATTATTTAATAGATGAAAATAGGTAAGAAGGAGTTAAATAATTTTAGTAATTATTTAACTATAGATGAATAATGAAGTGCAAATAATTAAATAAATGATAATTTATTTAATTATATAAGGAAAGAGTTTTAGTGATGCAATTAAATAAATACTTAATTTATTAGAAGAAAATAAATACCAAGAAATGAATTAATTAAATAATTAAAATTATTTAATTAAATAGAGGAATGTGATCAAAGACAATAATTAAAATGATTTAATTATACAAGGAAGAAGACCAAGACGATGGAAAAATGGTGCTCACATACTAAGACATTTTTCAATGTCTACATTTTTCCCCTCTTTGACATAATGTGATTCTGAGAATTGTGTCAAAGAATTAAATTCAGACCATGTCAGGGATAACTTTAAGAAACCCCTCCTTGGAGAAGGTGTAAAATCATGGCGAATCTTTCCTTTTATTTGAAAAAAATTATTAATTTTCCTGACAAATCTATGCACATTATTAAAAAAAATGTAAAGTATTGGTGAATCTTAATGAATAATTGGTAAAAATAATAATCACAGAGGTGAATCCTAGGAAATAATCACTAAAAAGATTAATTACAATGGTGAATCTCTCCTTTAAAAATTTGCATAGTTGGTTGACGAAATTCCTCGATATTTTTTTTGTTTTTTTTAATATTGAAGTAGGGGCCCGAGGGTGGCAACCACCAACGAGGTCAAGGGAAGTGCCCCTTGTGGGGATCAAGGGAGTAGAGCCCCCTTGTGAGGTTCGAGGGGGAAATTCCCCCTCGCGGGGTCTAGGGACAATGACATATAAGTCACATAATCAACCTGCAACCATTCAATTAAAAAGCTAATCAATGACAATAAATAAAAGCCCTATTCAAGGCTAAAATATCCCTAAAATTAAATGGTAATTTATTATTAGTGGCGATATTTCCCCAAAATTAATGGTAGGAATATAATATTACTAAAAAATATAATTAATATTTGTAATTATAGTATAAACTATTGGCAAATCAATTCCAATGACACATCATTATAAAAATAATGCATAGGTGAATTAATTGAGACAAAATTATTTTTTGTAAGAACTTGGCGATTCAAAATCCGTGCATCAGTGTGCCCCAGAGAAAGCAGGATTGACCCATGCCCCTTGGAAAGTTTTTGGAAATTTTAGAATTTTTGAAAAATTGTGATTTTTTTTGACAAGTTGGTTTAATGACATTGACAACAAAATAAATGAATTAGGGATCATCGAGACATCAAAAAATGGTTTAGACCTCAACATTTGACACTTCCAGCTATGAAGGTTTGCAAAATTCCACTTTTAGAAAGGTATAAATGGACCTAGGGTTGCCAAAAATAGTAATTTGTGTATTTTGAGTTGAGTGAATAAAGAGATTGAGTGCAAATCCTAGTACAAAGCTCTTGATAGAAAAATGTTGATTCCACACACAACACATCACGAGTACAAGGCTTGGACCTTTAGATGATAGAGGGATCAGGGAACGCGGTAAGTGCTCGATCCTTGCTTTGTAATTTTTTTCATTTTTTGATAGATTTAGGGATCCAAAAGGGGGTAAATAGATGCGGTTAACTTGGTTGACCACATTTGTTATCACATGAGCTACAAGTGATTGTGGTCTGATGTAACTAACTAGGGTTAGGTGCAAATGATTTTTCACGCTGCATTTAAAAAATGTGACATAATTTTGGGGTCAATCAATGCACCTGTGGTTATGGCCTACATGTGAGATTTTGTGATGTAATTGTGGTATGAAAAACCACATTTTTTTAAAGCTCACAATTGATAGGTATGTCGATGCATTTTCATTTTGGACCAAATTTTCTAAATTTGCAACGTATTTTCTTGTTGACTGCATATACTAGATAGTTCGATGCAATTAATTGTTAAAATTTTGCCCTAATTTTGGATAAATTTTTCTTTAACACCCAGGTTGAAGTTAGTGAAAGCTTTAGGATTGATGTAGTTCACTTGCTTATGATCACAAGTGCCCCTAGACCCGATTTTGACTCGAGAGAGTCATCTCTCAAGTTTTATACTTTACCAATAGGTGGAAGATGATCAAAGAGAGCAACTATTCTCCTTGAGACTTTACCATATCAAATTCATGTCTGTGATTCAAGTGAATAGGGGAATTTTTGAGTATATTGGTTGAGCAGTGGAGCTCAAAGATGAGCTCATTTCATTTGTTGATAGGGGAGGCTACAATGACCCTAGAGGATATATGGTGCATCCTAAGACTACGGGTATGTCCAGGATCATGATCGGCCAAAAAGTGGTGATATGATGGATATGTGGCTAACGAATTCTTTTTCACCCAAAATTGATGAAATGAAAAGGGTTTTTTAAAGGGTATTATCAACTTTCCACCAATATAAATTACGCTTTACTTTGAGTTGAATAAATAATTATTATTCATTTTCTATTTGAATTACGAATAAAGTCCCGATTGATAGGTTGATTTAATAATATTTATAGATTTTAAATAAAATCAAATTTTTGAATCTAAAACATGTGTCACATTCTATGCTTTTCATTCTATAGGATTAAAAAAAAAAAATTGATTTCATGAAATTTTGACCAAGTTAAGGTGGTTAGACATACGAGTTTTTTATATTTTTTAAAATTTGTAATAAAAAAATCATAATTAATTATTTACATGGAAAAAAATTACAAACAAATATGGATCACATCAGGAAATGAGTCCTCTACTTATATTTAAAATCTTATAAAAAAATATTATCATTTTATTGTGGTTAGGGTGGTCAGACAGACACCTACTTCTTATTTTTTCCTGAAATTTAAGTACTACGACATTGAAATTTCAAAATTTCACCAAATAGATTTTTTTTTAACAATAAACCTAGTTATTTAGAAACTAAATTCAATTTTATATAGATTCTATTCTTACATATTTTTGAAATAATATAGATAACTTATTCAATTTTTTATGTCAAGTTGCCTAACTCTATTTTTTTTTGAATTTTTTGTCACTTAAGGGCCTACTTTTTCCATGATGATCCTACACATACCCATACCTATTAAGGGAGAGAATGTGTTATACGACCTAGAACAATGATACAACATGATTACAATGACCTTTGACCATGAGGATGAGGTGGATCTAAGAGTGGAGGAGTACAGGTCCACTAGGACACACTTGTCGATAGATATGACCTCTTTGTTGTTATACTATGCAACACCATTGGTGGAGTAGTATGTCCTAATTGATGAGGGCATGATTTTCCTATTGGCTGGGAGAGATTCTAGTTGGTATTCTAACACAAGATACTATCTATTCTTGGGGGCCATGCATGTTGGCCATGTTATACTTCGAACTACATGATGTGGCATACATGGGGGGTTAGAGCATTATCTTTGGTATTGCAATCCTTATGGTTTGGGCCTGGGAGCATTTCATGATATATAGACCACTAGTACAAAGATAGCTTGGAGAGGGGTTTCCATATGTCTATATCTATGGAGGCATAGTCATGAAAACACATGTCAGTGACATTAGATATTATAGGCATGCGATAATCTTGATGGACTCATTTATATGGAGACCTTATAGGGATTGTACTCCATTATTTGATGATGATGATCACTTACCATATTGTAGATAGATTTGATACTTGATTGGCAAGATAGTTCAGATTCAAAATATCATTGAGAGGTATTTACTCGAGAGAGTTTGATGGTAGTTTGGAGAGCAGTAGGGAGTACCTGTTGGAACAATAGAGTTTGCTTGGTCTAGCCGAGAGATTCAGCCTTGGGGTCCTATGATTCCTATGACCATAATGGAGTAGGAAATTGATGCATTGAAACTAGTATAGTGGGGATGGGTGGATGGAGAGACAAATGCGGGTACCATCATTGACGATGATTCATGGTGGGGATAGCATAGACCTGAGCCATTGATCATCCCATAATTTATAGCACCCATGGACAGATGGAAGAGGAGAGTCGAGAGAGGATTGTGGGGCCAAGGATGGGGCCGAGGGGATGGAGGTTGGGGAGATGAAGGAGATGATTATGGAGGATATGGTAGAGGGGATAGGGGGAGAGGGGTTCAAGGAGACAAGAGAGGCCAACACAGGAGAGGAAGGGATGGGATACCACCCTGTCCACTTAATCCACCAAGGAGAGATTGAAAAAAACATGTAGTAGAGGATCCTCACTAGGAGGGAGAGATACCAACAAAGGTAGTGGTGGGAGAGGTCCAAATAGATACACCTCATCAAGAGGAGAGGTAGCTAGAGGGTGAGAATTCAGTAGTGGATGTCAATATGGGAGAGGTTGGTGGAGATGAGGAGATGGAAGATCAAGAGGAGGAGGAGAGGGAGAAGGCCATCATGGAAAAGGGCCTAGAGGAAATCCCCATTTTGGAGAGGATAGATGTGGAGGGGTACCAGCTAGTGGAGGATTAGATTTCTCAGCTACAGGAATAGTTACAAGTATCACAAGTTGAGATATAATAGCTATAAGTTGAGAGAGATTCAACTGTTAGTAGGGCAGTGCGGGTTGAGTATATTTCAACAAAATTCATGAGCAGAGGTAGTGGGTTGACTGTAGACATCCTACGAGAGCTCTAAAGGGCCTGCCAAGCTAAGTAGTATTACAAAGACTGTTATGATAGGGAGGTGCCTCCAAAGCATAGAGAGTTGAGCTTCTCATAGGTTGAGAGAAGATCTTAGAGCAGGCGATCATAGAGCAGCGGCAGGGTGTCACAAAGACTCACCATATAAGAGGCCATCAACATCAAGACCTAGGTAATCGAGATACCACCAGCCTTAGCAGGACAAGCCACCATCCAAAGGTCCCTCCCCATCAGGAGACAAAGAGAGCACTGGCTAGTTCAATTCTATCACATTTTTTAGATACTAACATGTATATATATGTATTTTGACTGATCCTATAAGCTCCATTTTTGGGATCATTCTGATATTGTATTGTGACACTTATCATTTTTTTGGTATATATATGCATTGCATGATTTGGTAGCAATTATGTGATGCATTATTTTACTATGCATGTTTCCATATGATGGATGATGATATATGATCATGCATTTCTATATGGTTTATGGTTTATGCTCATGTATAAATTTTTACTTTATGATGTATGGATGATGCACTTTATAATATTTACTTTATGTGTGATGATTCTATATAATTATGATGTTTATATGAATTCATAATGTGATCTATGATTTTTTATGCTATGGATGTTAGATGATGTGATGTAGTGTGAATAATGTATGTAAATGCTATGGCATGGATGGATATATGATTTATGTAAATACGATGATATGGATTTGTGATGATCATGTATGAAAACATAAGCAATGAGATGTAAGTGTAAGATGGTATTATGTGATCATGAGATAATATGTAATGCTTATATGGATGTATGTATTCATTTATGTATGATGATGCTATCTATATTTGTGTATTTTTAGATGCAATATGGATGTGATAACATGTTTGAGATGATGCCTATGATGCTTATATGATTCTAACATGATGATGTAGGATATTTTTTGCATCATAGGATGCTATCAGAATGATTGTGAAAAAGAAAGGCCAAAGCATGAAGAGGGTGAATGCTAGCACAAAGAAGATGGATATTAGTGTGGAGTTAGTGAAATGGAAAGGGATGAAAATTCTTGCTTTAATGGGTGCCAACTTGCATGTTTATCATCATCATGCATCAAAATTGTAGTAAATGGACCTCAAACACCATGGCATGACATAGACCAAGGTGTGCAATGTTACCACTTACAAGAAATAGATAGTCAAAAAGAGTGTCTTAAAGACAAGGAATGTCATGACTCATACTAAGGACCCAATTGCCCCAATATTTTTATCAAGACAAACCACAAGAAAAAATAAAAAGAAAAGATATCATGATCCATCATCGCCCCTCTAAACCCTTCATGAGACCCTTTGAATGGTACATAATTTTGGAAGAAAAGATATTTGTGAAAGTTACATAAATTGACTATTGGTAGTGACTTTCCAATAAGTCTTTCCACATCTAGACTAGGAGATCCTCACTATTATCATCCTTAAGTTTGAGATGCATTTCAGAATCAAAGTCCTTCCTTTTCCTATACAAGAACATGTGGCATAGGAGTAAATACCACTAGAATTTCACCTCCACTTCTCCCTTTTTAATTTTGACCAATCCCTTATTGTAGACATATAAAATTGACCTAACACTTATCACACAACTTAAATGAAATTCTCATATCATTGGCATCATTATTATTGAATATCACTGCATTTCACATCAAAAGCATAAAAAAACCCTAATTCCTCTATTAATTGAATAATATGACATTATTTAATTAATTTAATTTTTCATCATTTTTGATGAATTAAATAAATTTCACTTATTTAATAAAGTCGTAAAACCCTAATTTCTGCTATTAATTGAATAATATGACATTATTTAATTAATTCACTTTTTCATTATTTTCGACGAATTAAATAAATCTCACTTATTTAATAGAGTCCTAATCTAACTTTATTCCCCTTGATTAATTAAATAATACCAAGTATTTAATTATGTCACTAATTCACTTTATTCCCCTAAGATGATTAAATTATTAAATCATAATAATTCAATTATGTCACTTTCCCTCCAAAATTGAATAATCAAATAAACTATTGAATAACATCATCAAAAATCAAATCAAACTAATGTAAATTTGTTTGCAAAAGTCAAACTTGATTTGCACGTTCAACTCCAAAAAAATAATTAATTAAATAAATTAATTAATCTTTCTCAACCACTTTCTTGATTGAGCAAATTAAAAATAATTGATTGCTCAATCTATTTCCCGACTGATCAATCTCTTTCTTGACTGATAAATCTATATTCCTGATAGATCAATCTATTCCTCAATCACATGAATTGTGTAATCTATTTTCATAGATTATTCCCATCTAAATCCTCTCAACATCTTTCAACTGTCAATCAAGATATTCTACTAAGTGATCCTGAGCGTTCATTCGAAATCACAAATTCTATATAACAAATCTCTTCCTTCACAAAAAAGGATCGGGGAATCAATACAGTTATGGAATGAAGTGATGCCAAGATCTCAATCAACATTGGTAAAGTTTCAACACATCTTTGATCAAATATACACACACATCACTCTTCAAAGATCTCACATGCAACAATGGAGGCTTTGCATTGATATAAACAACCATATCTTCATAAAAAAAATCCAACATAGGATGGGTAATGATTTTGTTCAAGTGAATTCATTTGTTCTTGCTTTATGTCATTTACATTTCTTGAATTAAACGTTCGTAATCATTCATTTCATGAGTGAAGGAATGAATCTTGATCATTATTTTGGATTAGATTATCTTCTATTCTTTGTTTTGATCTTATTTGCACTCCTAGATTTCCCCCACACACATTCTGGCACACCCGATGGGACCCCGATCCTTAACATCAATTTCTGAGAAAAAATCCAAGTTTGAGGATTTGGAAGCGCTATGGAAAAATCTTCATGGACAGGTTCCAAAAAAAATTTGCATTTTCTTTCATATTTCTAGCGCCTTTAACTCTAATGTTGGAGCTTTTGACTTGGTTTTTTGTACTTTTGACCTTTTCTGGTGCCTTTTCTCTATGAAAGAGGGAAATTTTGACATTTTTTGGCACCTTTTCTCTTTAACAGAGGGCACTTTTGACAATTTCTAGCACCTTATACCTACTATTGTGCATTTTATTTTAGCAGTTGCTCTATTCTAGCACTTTTGACCACTTTCCTACTGCACTTGACCTAGTTTTTGGAACTATTGATTGTTTCCAGTGCTTTTGTATTTTTATAGAGGCACTTTTGACTTTTTCTAGCACCTTTTCTCTATGACAGAGGGTGCTATTGCTTGTTTTCCTGCACTTTTTCTCTGTTAATATGTGTCTGAGATCTATAGATTATAATTTGATTTCTAATGCTAATGAGTGCCAAATTTGGATGTGTGATAGGTACTGATGTCATTTTTTCAAGGTTAGTAGAAGTATAATTGATGGTTATCCCAAAAACAACTAACACATTTGTTATAGGGAAGACGAGCGATCAAAGAAGTTTTTAATTTTTAAATATTTTTAAAGTTAGAAAATTATCTCATTTGGTGCTTAAAAAGAAACCTACAAACAATACATTTCGATTTAAGTGCTTTAAAATGAATTATTTCCAAGCTTTCTAAATTAGAGAATTTTCATTTGGTGCTTAAAAAGAACCCTACCAACAACACATTTCGATTTAAGTCCTCTAAAATCAACCCTTTCCAAGCTTTCAAATTACGTAATTTTCATTTGGTTCTTAAAACAAACCCCACAAAAAAATCTTTCAAATTGGTGCTCCAAAATGGATGTTTTGAAGTTTTTGATTCGTTTTCTCTAAATGTTTGATTCTTTTGTTGACAAAATAATTTCAAATTTTTTACGAATGCTCAATTTACTTTGTTGACCACTAAGACAAGGTTTAGAAAACACTCAGTTTTGGTCTTAAAATGAACAAATAATTTTTTCTTGCACCTTTGCTATCTCATTGATTGATATCCAAAACACTTCTATTGGGTGCTTTAAAAAGAACAACTATTATCTTATTACAAAATTTTGGGGATAGCACCGCTCAAGGTACTTAAAAAGAATCAAATTGAAATAAAGTGTATTTCATGTTTGGAAAGCTAAGTGTTTGTATTCTCTCCTCACACCTTTTGGTGATCTTGAGTGACGAAAATATCTTGAGTTTTGCACATGTATTTACATTTCAAAAGCATACCTTTAGAGGGCTTGCCTATTGAGACACATCCCACACTAGAGAAATCATAGAAAACCCAAGTAGGACCTTTGTTTCGGTCTACTATATAAATTATTGTGGGTGTGAGGAAAGTCCATCATCCAACTAGTGCAGATTTTCTATGCCAACATCAATCTCCCCCAGTATCGATGTGATACATAAAAACCCACAAGGGTTGGGAGGCCTCTTAATCGAGTAAAATGTTGCATGTATAGACACTAGTTATCCTAAAATAGTCATTAAGAACCTTTGTTAAATAGTGGCCATCCAAGTCCAAATTTGAAGTGTATTTTAAAGTAGTGCATTGGAATAACACTATTCCAAGAATTTACTTACCATGTTCGGTTTTTGGTTGAGGCAATAAAGAAAATAGGGAAGGGACTCTTTTTCTTGGCATGTCAATACGATACATTTCCTTGACATAGCCTATTTTTCCATTCCATCTTCATGGATTAATCATCTCTTAGGGGATGATTGGTAGGCCTAATGATAAATACATACCCACTTGAGCTAGGATTGTAAGTTCTTGTGATTCAGTCCAAAAATAGTGCATGATTCCAAAACAACTCAAAAAAACAACATATTTGTCAAAATCTCGAGCACTTTGATGTTAGTGTGAATACGTTGAAAAGAGCCCTATGTTTACACTCCCTAAAAGATAACCTAAAAAATTGTCTTTGAAAGGTTTCTAGACATTTAGGTTTAGATTTCAAGTCACACCAAATCTGAAGTTAACATTGGAAAACTATAGCCTTTACTGGTATCTTAATTTTCACTTGGTGGAAATAAATGTACCTTTAAAAGTTATAGACATTTAAAGCTAAAACAAGTGTTTGTTACTAGAATATTCATGTCAGTCCATACTTTTCTAGTGGCATCACTTTTTGTATCCCACAAATAGAGAACATAATTAGATCAAACAAATCACCCCAAATTCTTGTATTATCTAAACTACTCCCAAAAACACTAAAACTAGAAAATAAATTTACATAGAGGTTGCTTCTGCTATTGCTTCTAGCATACAACAAAAAATTGGTCACACTTGTGAGAAAAATCTCACTTTTTCTCTATGTCCCATAACTGCTATTGATGAAAGTCTATTGCACCTGAAAAAACTAGTGCTCTTGAAAAAAATCTAATCATAGTTGACCATATTGGCCGCTTTTACTTAGAAACTAGTCACTTTTACTTAGAAACCATCGCTTTTTCTCTATCCTATTGAAAATCAAATAAACGAACCGAAGCTAGTTACAAAATCCTTATTGAAAAAAAATAATTTGAAACCCAAGATAGGTCATATAGTCCTTCATCCATCTTCAAAATCCATCCTACTTTTGGAAATCAAAATAATAAAAAAAAAACGTTGAATTATTACCTTACTCACACTTCTAAGATATCTACAATTACTTGGACCTCATGGCTAGTTCCAATAAAATTTTATGTAACATATCATCTAGAAGAAGAATTGAAATATCGATCCAGGCCTTTCAGCATTTTGAGTTCCAAGAATAGTGTCACCCCAAAACAACACTCAAATCTTAGGGTCTTGAGCTTCACAACAACCATATCAAAATATCAACACTTTCACCTTATGACTATTTGGTGACCAGTTGCTCCAGTTCAACAACCAAACCTAATACCAACTATCATACAACCAAACTTTGAGATGATTGAAGGAGAAAAAATTGATATGATCAATATTTTGAGGAGATTTATATTCAAGATAAAAGAAACACCCAACCAATGGATAAATGCAAAAAAAATCCTAGATAAAGAGGAAGAGAAATCAGATCTCATAGCTTGAAGACCTGTGTTATGACCTCCTACATGGCAATAGGTATCCATCCTTCATGATCTCTAGCAAGAGAAAAATCCTTAAATGAAATTCCATAATCCACCTTTTAAGAGACACCATGGCTCAAGGTGTATCAAGAGACGTGCCTTGAAGATTTACCATAATTGGGACACCTTGGTAAGAAATCGTTATGCTCACTCTTGAAGGAGTGAACAAGATTGGTATATCCAATTTGGGCTCGTATTTCACATCTCACATTACAATAGACACCATCATAGTTAGGAGTCACAAAAAATTCACAAAAGTGTGGTATTTGTTTATGAAAACCACATGCTCACAACATAGAAATAACATGGAAGCCAACAAAAGAAAATGCTATCGTACCACCGAAAAACACCACAAACAACGAAAGTAACCCATGGGGATATAAACCAAGTGACCTTACGACAAAATATTGAGCATCATAACATCCCCCAAGAATATCTCAACATCATTCTATTACCCAAACCACTATTATCAAGGGTCACAACATCAAGTTGGGAAACAAAATAAAGGGTTTCTAAATCACCATCAAGGAATAAGTCCAAAACATCAAATTTCTCTACATAAAATTGAGAAAAATATTGAGGAACTTGAACGAAATCAAGATACGATGTATCCCCAATACCATGTTCAACATCTAAACATTACATATCCACAAAAAATGAACATCATTCCACAAACACACCAATAAATACACCAAAAAAACTCCCACTATCATCAAAACATTGATTCATATCAACAACAAAATCATCAACCACAACATCAAGTGAATAAAAAATAATGGTCCCAAAATCAAAATCAATTCCATCAACAATATCAACCTTCAAATCAAGAAATTTGATCTCAAAATCCATCTCCACCACAACCAACCTTACAAACAAACCATACTACTAAATGTGAGTATGCTCCTTTAGGGGATCCAATTGAGGGTGTATTAAACAAATTATTCAATGCCAAAATTATCACACTTCATAAACCACCACAAAGTGGTGAACCTAGCATTGAATTCCCATGGTATGATGACAAGATCTATTGTAAATACCATGGAGTAAAAGGACATAATACAACAGAATGTGTTGCACTCAAAAATCTCATCCAAAACCTTATCCATCAAGGAGAAATAGCTATTGAAATTGACATTCAAGGTCCATCTACCAATGACAACATTGATAATATCTCAAACTCAAATGTTGAAAACTATGTGAGGGGGAAAATCATAGATGCTAACAAGATAAATGTGCTTGAAATTAGAATCTAATCTAAGATCAAGAACACTAATCTAAATTTAATCCTACACCTAGAAAATGAACAATTAAGATTACTAAATTCAAGAAAATGTGAATGCAATACATAAACAAATGAATTAAAAAATGAAATCATTACCCATATCGTATCGAAGTGTGTTCACCTAATGTTGGATTGTTCGTATCACTACAAAGCCTCCATAGTTCATGTGAAAAATATTGAAGTGTGAACGGTTGATCGAATGTATGTGTTGAAACTCTAACAATGGTGGTTGTGAATGTCAACAGTACTTTGTTGTGCAAATGATGTTGACTCTTCAATCCTCATTTGTGAGGAAAGAGGTTTGTTATATAGAAAATGTGATTTGAATTAAACAATGTTGAATCAAGATCGATGGTTGAAAGGTGTTGAGAGGAAATAGACATGAATAGATTGTGCAAAGTAAATTTCAAAACTTGTGTGATTGATGAATAGATTAGTTATTCAAGATTTAGATTGATTAGTCAAGATTTAGATTGATCAGTCAGGATTTATATTGATCAGTCAATATTTAGATGGTTTAGCTAAGAAATTAAATGATTAGTCAAAAAATTAGATGGCTCAATCAACAATCATAATTTTCTCAATTAAAAAGTGGGTGATGAAAATTGATTAATAGATTTAATTAATTAATTCCTTTTTGGAGTTGAATGGGTAAATCAAGTTTGAATTTTGCAAAGAAATTTGCTTTAGTTTGATTTTATTTTTGATGAATGATTTGAATAGTTTGATTTAATTATTCAAATTTTGGAGGGAAAGTGTTAGAATTAAATTATTATGATTTAATAATTCAATTAACTTAGGGGAATAAAGTGATTTAGCTATGTAATCAAATAATTGGTGCTATTTAATCAATCAAGATGAAATAAAGTGAGATTAGGACTTTATTAAATAAATGTAATTCTTTTAATTGGTTGAAATGATGAAACATGAATTAATTAAATAATATTGTATTATTAAATTATAAACAAAAATAGGGTTTTTAGGACTTTATCATAAATGAAATTTATTTAACTCATCGACAAATGATGAAAAAGTGAATTAATTAAATAATATTGTATTATTCAATTAATAGAGGAAATTAGGGTTGTGGATGTTGTTTGATGTCATTTGATATTGTTTAGGGTTTGTGATAGGTGTTAGGTCAATTTTACATGTCTACATTTTCCCCCTCTTTGAGACAAAGTGTCGGTTTCTTTGTTTCAAAGATTTTGTTTTTAAGATTAGGTTTTTTGAAGAAAAAAATATGCCCCACTATGCCCTGACATTTTGTGGAATGATGGTAGGACATTTGTGCTACCCCCTCAAGAGGTTGGACAAAATTTTTGCGTTTGAGATCAAACTCTCGACAGTATTCTATTTTAGTTTAGATGTGTTTAGGAAGAAAAATTGTTCTATAGGTCCCGTGTTGCTTCTTTTGATGTTCCTAGGAAGTCCTAAGTTGAACGTAGGAAGGTTCCCTAAGTAAAAATTAGGGTTTCCTAGGTAAAAAATAGGGTTTTTGAGGTTTAATATAGGTAATTAAGGTTCTAAATGCCTCATTTGTGCTTTGATCCTATATTGAATTCTTGTCTATGGATTTCACATTCTATTAGTTGTTGAGGAGAAATTCCAAGGATTTAGGGATCCCCACATCGTTCAGTCCTAGTTTGATATTTTGGATGACCCAGAAGCATCGTGGCCTGATATGTACCCTCCCGCTTCTCGCTTTCATCTTGTCATGTTCTCGTATTTTATGTGCAAAGTTTCCTAGGTCAATAGATTTTTTTTAATAATTTTAGAGAATTTGCATCGTTTTCCTTGCACTTTCTTGTTTAGGAAGCTCACACTTAACATAAAACCTCGCACTTGCTTAAAAACCTCACTTTTGACCTAGATTTTTGCCTCTATTTCATGCTTTTGATGTAAATCCTCACTTTTGAATTCTTATTTTTGGTTTCCTCACATCTACTAAAGACCCTCGCCCTTGCTTTAGATCATTGCATATGATATTCTCACCCTTGACTTAAAACCTTTTCATTAACCTAAACCCTCACCTTTGCTCTTATTTCTTTGCATTTTCTCTTGTTTGTTTGCTTTTGCTAAATCTTGCTAGAATTTTCTTATTTTGAATCCTAAGTGTTGTTTGTCATTATTTTTGTGTCATTTTTTTTTGTTTTATGTGTTTAGAGTGAAACCCTAACGTCATGGGTTAAAATGATTGTAGGTGGTCCTTAAACCATTGTAGTCGAGGGAGAGACAACCTCAAGATTTGTTTGATCCGATTATTGTTTTCAATGTTCTGGAGCGATAATTTCTTGATGTGGTTGGGCTTCATCATGTATGTTGCATGCCTCACATCCAGACACATACAATGATGATGACCATGCTCATGGAGCGGTGGCATTTAGATACATCTTTTTTTCATCTACCCATAGGAGAGGCAACCATTACTCTCGAGGATGTGTGGAGGATTCTCTGCATTCCTATCCATGGTGAGCTTGTGACATACCATGTTCTATGAGGTAACCATGTCATATGGCATGTATTAGGCATCAGACATTTGGAGGTGAGAGTTTGAGATTGATTTGTCTGAGCTCATTGGTAGTGCAAACCCTGTTTCTCTTGTCCTTTGTGGTTTGATTTCTAGACTAGTTGTTTCTGATATGAGAGGTCATTAGTTCCCTATTGGATGGGGCATATGCATTGAGGGAATGTTTGAGCATGGGATCAGATATGTGTGGGGTCCATGTCTTCTCATTTACCTCTATAGATATATGCATGAGGTTGTATACTAGGGTGGGAAATCTATTTTTGTAGGTGTTTCTCTTTTACATATTTGGTCTTGGGAGCACATTGCACTTACTCGACCTATTGGGATATAGGATCATACTCTTGAGGATCTGTACTCATATGATTATGGAGATTTCTTACACTACACCTTGCCTGGAGATCTTCCATATTGGTGTCGTGTGTTCAATGAGATGACAAGTTTCGTTTGGAGACCTTATATGGATTGTGAGGCATGACCAGAGGATTTGGAACATCTTGTTTATTGTTGGAATATTAGATGGTTGATTGGTTAATCCCACTCTCTGTTAGAGTATTACTTACCAGATAGGATATGCCATCAGTTTGGAGAGAGACAAGGTCAATTTCCTAATATGTATGAGGCTCATTTCGGTCAAAAAAATAGGGAGGTCCATGTATGGGATCATTAGGAAGAAAAAGATGTTTTATTTAGAGAGCTTGCCCCAGTTGGTTGGGGTTGGCCAGTTGGTTTAGCAAATCCAGGCACAATACCTAATTTTTATCAGTGGTGGGCACGATGTAGGCCTTTGAGATTTACATATCTTGGAGGTGATCATAATTTAAGTAGAGTAGGTATTAAAGGTTTGTGTGGGGAGTGGCTTTGCATTGAGGTTCTTACAGAGTAGCTTGATAGGTCTCAAAATGATGGGGCATAAGGTGTTCATGATGAGCATATGCCTCAGGCATAGGGTCATGGATAGGTTATGGCTCCCCCTCCACCACCTAGGGATGGAGGTATTTAGTTAGCTCAGATGACCATTGCTAGAGATGCAGAGATAGTGCGAAAATAGGCTGTAGAGGCTTAGGTTTCTAATTTGACCATAGAGAGGGATAGTTTGAAGATTGAGAAAGATAGTGAGAGTGAGCAGTGGCATGCTATAGAGGCTTAGTTACAATTGATTTCGGTGGAGAGAGATACTCTTAGGGTAGAGTGTGATAGTATGCGAGTTGAGAAAGATCGGTTTTTACAAATGTCCATATACTATTAGACTTTGTATGATGCTACTCTTCCTAGGGTTGCTCGATATCCATGGTTTAGAGAGCCTAGTGGTATGGGTGATGTTGGTGGTGAGGTAGGTGATCACTCTATTAGACAACCAAATTTATATGGTGGTCTGCAACCTAGTCTATAGGGTTCCTTCATGTGAGGTAGTTTTACTTTTTGTACTTGATCCTCATGTCGTTTATCACTCAAAGACATATTGCAGACATGATTTTTGTATATATTTTCATTGGCCTAGTCGAGGCCTTGTCTATATGTATTATTTTTTATTATTCTATCACACTTGTTTCATTGATGATGATATAGTATGATATTCTCCCTTTTTTGATGATGATATATATGAGATATACTTTCCTCAATTTAGCTTCATTTTGTGTTTATGTGATGATGTATGATGATGTATTCTTATGTATGAGTTGTCAATTTAGATTGCACCTGAACACTCGAATGCTGAAATTCAGCAATTTGTTGAAACATGGGAACTAATTCTAGGTTGTGGGTACCCTATTAGGAATTAGACCTCCAAATTCTATGCTGGTTCCTATTTAATTTTTTGGTTAATAACTGAGTAATTTTTTGGAAAAGGGAGAAAGACTAAATATAAATTATAAGCTGTAAAACTTTAACTGTGGTGATGCACCTAATTGGAAATTTAAGACAACAGGTTTTGGTGTATTATTTAGTTTTAGCAGCCCTCTTAATGATTGTTCTGATAATATTAATGAACTCTCATATGTAACTTGAGAGTGTGTCCTTTTGATATGTTGGGCTCAACCCTTGTGGGAGCCTATTTTACTCCACATATCTGATAAGATGATCATGAACATAAAAAACATGTTACTGCATAGTGAAAAAGATGTTAGCAAAATAAAAGAAGCTGAAAGCTTCCTCTTTTCTTTGTGCTCTTTAAATTTTGAAATCATTTGACGGATGTCTGATCGATTGTATTCTATATTTTTGTTGGCATCATAGGCATACGATAGGATTTGATTCACATTTCTCTAACCACACCTCCATCAATATTACAGGTACGGTGGAGCTTGGAGCTGGAGCTGGAACTATCATCACAACTGAAGACCTCAACTTGTCAATGATTCATCATTCCAGGCAATGACGAATCAATTTCTACCCTATGCTTTCTTTATTTTCAGTTGTATATCTTACCTTTCTTCATGCACCCTTTATTTGATTGTAAAAATTGAATTGAGTTGCTCCCATGGCTTGTGTGGGATTCTAGTTTGTACATTATGAATAAAATAACAAAGATTATGCAAACTTATGATATCATTTTGGAATGTTCTTTGCATAATATCACTGAAATTTACACTGTAATAAAATAATGCATAATAATGAGTACTTTAGTAGAATTGTTTGAACAACTTGTGTACCTTGGCTTGAATTTACAATTCATCTCTACCTGTTTGAGTTGGTAGTGAAAAATAGGTAACAAATTGGTGACCTATGCGGAGTGTTTGCCTGCTAAACACCATAGACCAGTGATGAAGCTTATCCATTGGGCATGGAGTCTATTATTGCTCTTAACCTCCTTTGAAAATATTTGTAACTCAGCTTCAAACAAACAAACTGAAAGAAACTACTGCAATTCTGTTTATGACAGAATCTGAAACCCCAGTGCAGTGATTGCACTTTATTGAAAGCGAAACAATACTGAATGAAACTAATGTGCAACAAGCACTTATTGAAAACATACTAAAACTGAAACTATACTATTATGTACATCAACAACTAAAACTGCTTAATAACACTACTTGAGATGGATCCCGTTAACGAGGATTGGCAACACTTCTCCATCCAGCCTTGAGAGTTGGAAAGTGTTATGTTCTTTCTTTGTTGTTATAATTGATGGGTCATCCCACATGGCATCAAACTTGTAATTTTTTCCAAGCCTTCTCTTGAATTCATCCCATTTAAAAACTAAATCACCTTCATTGAAGACTCTTGCTACTACTTTCCTATCAAATGTCTTTTTCATCTGAGAATAATGAATTTGAAGCTTCCTGAAAGCTTCTTTCCTGGTTTCATCCAACTTTGTTAGCTCAGCAAGCCTAAATTGCATTGGCTTCTCCTCAAGTAACTCCAATTCCTTTATGTAGCTTAGAGTTGGGAACTCTATTGAAATTGGTAGCTTGGCCTCTTTACCATAAACCAAAACATACAGTGAAAAACTTGTTGACCGTTTTGGTGTAACTATATCGACCCAAAGGGACAGTTTAAGCTTTTCATGCCATGACCTCTGATTATCTTCAATTTTCTTTTTAATGATCTTAATCAAATTCTTGTTTCTCAATTCTACCTATCCATTACCCTAGGGGTAATAATTAGACAAAGTGTTCAAATAGATGTTATTCTTTACTGACCAATTTGAAACTTTTAAGCCAACAAAGGCTGAAGAATTATTTGAAATGATAGACTCGGGTGTACTAAACCTGGAAATTATATCTTGATAAAAATTTAGGACTGATGTTTCATTTGAATCTCTCAAAGCAACTGCTTTTGTCCATTTCGTGAAGTAATTTGTTGTTGTTAAGACCCCCTTGAGCCCTGCACTTGATGGCGGGCTAATAGGACCAATGCAATCAAGTCCCCACTTCCTAAATGGCTACTCAACCTGAATTAGATTAAGGGGCGGGGTTGCTAACTTTTGTTTTCCTGCAAACAATGAACATTTAGCACATATGTTGGCATAAGAATAAGCATCCTTGAAAATGTCTAGCCAATAGTACCCTACTTCCATGATTTTCAGGGTTGTAATACATGGTGCAAAGTGACCTCTAGCAGGTCCATCATGGAATTCCTCTAAGATTCTTTCAATCTGATCAGGGCTAATACATCTGAGGAATAATCCATTGAAATCATTTTTATACAAAACATCGTTTGTTACTACATAAGGAATTGCTTGCAATCTATAATACCTTCATTTGGATTTTTCCATTCCTTTTGGGCAATCTCCAGTATGCAAGTAATGGATCATTCGATGGATCCAATCAACTAGAACAATTGAAACAATAGGTTCCTCTTCATTATTCAGAATTGTTATGACTTCTTCATTGTTGTTATGTTCATTTTATGCATGTTTTTCACATAGTCCTTTACCTTGAACAAGCTTGGTAACCTTTATGTTGATATCGTACTCAATGACTTTGGTTATCCAACCTGCTCACTTGTCATTAATGTCTTTATTCAGCAAAAATTCCTTGACTGTTGGATGAGCTACCAACAAATGTATTTTATTGTTAGACAACATATGTCTAAACTTTTTGAGACTCCTTACTACATAAAGCATGTGCTTTTCAACAAAAGAATATCTCATTTCATAATCATAGCAAATTTGACTAAAAAATGCAACAAGTTGTTCAAGTCCTTGATCATTTTACTGACAAAGCATGGAAGAAATTGTATCAACACTAGAAAACGAATATAATGTGAAATCTTTATCAAAGTTCGGATTTATTAGTGTCAGGGCTGCTACAAGTGCCTCCTTAATCTGCTCAAAATTGTTCTTACCCTCCTTCGTCCAACTGAACTGCATGTTTTTCTTCAGCATGGTTGTGAGAGGTTGCAACAATGTTGCAATGTTAGGAATAAATCTCCTAACAAAGTTTATTCTTCCTAAAAAGCTTTGCAAACCCTTTTTGTGAGTAGGAAGTGGTAAAGCCAGAATGGCTGCAATGCGTTCTGGGTTAATAGAAATACCATCTTTTGAAACAATTTAACCAAGAAGCTTACCTTCATGAACATCAAAAATACTCTTCTTTGGATTGAAAGAAACTCCATATTCTCTATATCTCTCGAATATCTATCTAAGATGACCAAAATGTTCATTTTCATTCCGTGAGAAAACAATGATATCATCTAAGTAAACAAGAACAAATTTTTTTATCAAAACTTGGAGAGCCATATCCATTCCTCTCTAAAAGGTTTCTCCTACATTTGACAATCCAAACCACATCTTTCTATAAGCCATAGTACCCCACTTGGTGGTAAAGGTTGTCTTATACTAGTCTTCTTCCTTAACAAAAATCTGATTATAACTTGAATATTCATCCAGCAATGTGAACCTTTCTGATCTTGAAACAACCTACAGTATCTACTCCATTGAAGGCAATGAATAGTGATCTTTAGGCGAAGCTCTATTTAGATCACAAAAATCAATGCATAATCTTATCTCTTCAGTCTTCTTTATGTCGAGAACCAGATTAGATACCCAAGAAGTGTTCTTGATTGGGAATATAATACTCTCTTCAATCAACTTGTTCAATTATGTTTTCATCAAGTGTTTTAGTTTCAGATTCAGGGGCCTTTGCTTATGTCAGACTAGTTTTGCGTTGGGTTCCAACTCAATTGTGTGTTGAGCTAACTCGGGGTTAAAACCCTTCAGATTGCCATATTCCCAAGAAAAGATGTCATTGAATTCTTGACAAAGTGAGATAAAATCATGTTGTTCCTCCTTTGTATAGACTTTTCCAAGCTTAAGGAGCTTGTCTTTGAATATTTCTACCGGTTCATAATGTTCCTGCTTCACTATGATGTCAGAATTATCTTTTCTAACCTGGTCATCATTGTTGAAAATGGACTCAAGAGTCACCAAACCTTTTGGCAGTTTATTAGACTTCAATTGCATGATTTGATCACCATATTGCTGATCAAACTTGCGCTGGTTTCGAGCAGAAAAATCTGCCTCTTCCATCAGAAAATGAACTATCTGTTCATCACTATCAAAAATCTGATAGCTTGCATTATTATCAGGTACTAAAGGTCAAACAACTACCTTCAGATATTGTTACACTTGCACATTATGAACTTCAACTGGAATGTCAAATTGTGATCCCATGGAAGCAAGTTTATCAACATGATTATTTTGATTACTGGGTATTGATTGCAAATTAAATGCATCAAACTCTTCAATTAAGTCCCAAACACGATGCTTATATAGTTTCAACAAATCACTTTTTGTTAAATTCAGATTTCTAACCTGATTTTCTATTAATTCAGAATCACCAAACACTTGTAAAAACTTAATTTTCCTTTTTCTGGCCCACTCTAAACCGTGTATCAATGCTTTGTATTCAACAACATTATTAGAACAACTGAAAGCAAATCTAAAATCTGAATAATACCTATCTTGTTTAGGTGATACAAGCATCGCTCCTCCGCCAGCACCAATTTTACTTCTTGATCCATCAAAATACAACTTCCAAAGCTGATCAATTTGTTGTTCTTCCCCTTTTCCCTCATTGAATAGATTTGGAATGGTGATATCGGGATCTTGAATCATATAAATGCCCAAACCTACTTCATCCATGAGATTGAATGGGTCAATCTCATGATTCTTGGCTACCCACTCATCTAAATTAATATCAGGTATGCCTTATATAGGTACAGTGGGGTTGAGGGTCATGGATTGATCCTCCTAATCATGGAAAGCTAGGTTTGCGCTTATCAGATTTGGCACATAGGACTCAATATGGTATTTAGCTTGGGTTCAGACTTAATGGTAACTCTGGTACCATATTTGGTTCTGAAAAACATGTGAGACCAGTCTAATGATAGATAACCACCTAACTTTGTAGTGAAATCTCTAGACAGACAAACGAAAAAATAAGGTGGGAGATCACTAACATAAATGTCTTGCGGTATTTGAAAATTCGGATAGAAATGTAATGTAAGGGGTAGGTTTTTTATAACTCCTACAAACTTAATGGTTGTATCGTCTAACTGAACTACCCCTTTTGACAATGGATCATACTCAAGACCTAACTTGTATACCATCTGTTTGGGCATGATTGAGCTACTAGCTCCTAAATCTATCATGCAATTATGCACTATGCTATTACCAATAATTAGACTAAAATAAAAGGGTGGTGGTTTTACCTCTTGAGTTGACTGCCCCTTTTTGTTGTCTGAACTGTTTGCAAGAACTCTTGGTTGTTCTTTGGTTGTTTTGTCAGAAATGGAAATTTTGGCCAAGGCTTCTTGTAGACCTTCTTTCTACCTAGGCAAGTGTAATGCATCCAACATAGTGATGCTAGTAGTTGCTTTATTCATATGATCTACAATATTAAAGGTGGGAAAACTGACCTTATGTTGGGCTTTAGAAACAACAGTTTCTTTCTGCACTAGATCTAGTTGAGTTCTTGTATCTTTAACTGGTTCAACTTGCTTATGTTTTCCTTTAGTAGTCTTAGGTTGCTTCCTTGGTAAAATTTGAACATTTTGTGAAGAAGGAAGTTGTGACCTCTCTTTATCAGCTACTGAAACTTGAATTTTCTGCTGAACAACTTGTTGTTTAACTTTATCAGCTTCTTGTTTATCACTTTCTGGTTGTTGTTTGTCGGAAATAGCTTGTTGTCTTAGATTTGTTGCTCTTTTCTTGGATCTTGTATTCACTACAATAGATGCATCTGACTATTTTTGACCTTGTATCTGATTCACTCTACAGAATTCATTGCCTTGCCAGTTCATCATGGCGATGTCCATATCATTCTGTTGTGTTTGATCACTCTAATCATTTGTATCTTTTGTTGTATTTTCTATTGCAGAATATGTTCTTTGTACCATCAAAGCTTGACTAATCACTCCATTCATGCGAGTAGTCTGATTGTAGGGTTAATTACATGGGTAACACCATATGTAATATTGTGCTAAGTTGTTCTGAACAAGATCAAGCTCCTTAGATGAGTTGGTAGTTTGTTGATTCTAATTGTATGGTGGCCTTGGATTCAAGTTTCTTCATTGTCCTTGATTGTCAGCCTGATACGAAGGTCTGTTAGGCTGAAAAGGTGCTTGGTAAGGCCTATAATTCTAGTTTTGTTGCCTCTTCATACTAGCTAAATCATTGTTAACTATCTGCAATAACTTTTCCATCTCTTGTTGATTACCTTTTAGCTCTTGAAATTTTGATTGTGCTGGAAAAACACTATTTTGGACAATTGGTTGATAGCCTAAAGTTGGTTCAAAAGGAACTATGGAAATAGGAGGTAAATTGATAGGCATCATGGGATGGATATTTGGAAATATGGGCATAGGCAGCCTTGGTGCAATTTTTCTAGCCTGTATAAGGTTGTTTTCTAACATAATAGCAATATCATAGGCTATTGGTAATGTTAATCCTCCCATTGAATGAATCATTAAAGCTATATCACTATTTAATGACCTAAGGTAATACAAAAAAGCGTGATCAGGAGTAGGTCTTACCGTTACCGGAATCCTAGTCTAGGTTCTTTGAAACTTGAAGTTAAAATCCATCATCTGTTCTTGTGGTGCTCTCTTGATAGTCATCATTTGCTCGATTAAAGATAGATGATCAGATTTGTCTAAAAATTGTGTGCTTAGTTTGTCTCCTAGATCATCCCATGTGGCGATTGTATTAACAGGCAAATAGTGAAACCATTGGAGCAGTTTTCCTTTGAAATATTTTGCTAGTAGTCTCAATGCAACATTTCTTGAGTAGCATGGTGAACTCCACATAGTGAAGCCATATCTCTTATATGCTCTATTGGAGTTGTTTTCTCTTCACCAGTGAAAAAGGTAAAAAAATTAATGTTGCAACTGGTATATCATCATGCTGAACTAGATTCAATGGGTTGCCCCCATTGAATCATATGAACACATGCGCTCTGGCCATCAAAGCTTTTGGTGTTTTAAAATTTGTAGCTTGCAAAACTGGTACAGGTGAAACAGACACTCAGTAGCTTGGTGAAGCTAAATGTGAGCTTTGTTGCCTTGTTGATGATTTGCCTCTCCTTTTTGATGTGTAAACTAGTTATTTTTTGAAACTTGGGGAAATTGACAATTTTCTTGATGGCCTTTCAGATATTCTATTTGTTGTCCTTCCTCTTATTTTTGGTGAAGATAGTTGTAGATACTCGAACGAAGAAGAGCTTCTTCTCGTCTAGATGTTTCTCATAAGATTTCTATTGATCTACTTTGAATCTTGAACATAGAGTTTCCAGGTACTTGATATGGCTCTTCTGAAAAGCTGGTAATTTGTTGTACATGCCAAAACAATGGCTTGAATAATTAAATTTTGTCCCACGAGGCATGCCAAAAACTATTGTCAAATAGATTGCACCTGAATGCTTGAATGGTTAAATTCAACAATCTATAGAATCTGGAGGTCTAATTCCTTCTAGGGTACCCACAACCTGAAATTAGTTCCCATGTTTCAACAGATTGTTGAATTTCGCCATTCAAGCATTCGGGTGCAATTTGTTTGACAATAGTATGTTTTTGATGTATGCATATGATATGAATGGATGAATCATAATTTGTTTCATATGATATTTATGATGGATGATTGCTATATCATTTGATATATGATGTTTATAATGTTGATATGGATGTTATATGATGGATGTATGCCCTATTCATGATACATGATGTTTTATTGTTTTATTATCATCACAATATGTATTGATGATATTGTGGATGTAGGATGGATATGGTACTAATAATATTGCTATGTAGGATGGATATTAGAATAAATATTTGATGATGGATATAAATTTGATGTTGTTAGTAGTTGATGATGTTTCTTTTTATTTGATTGGAGACTTTGTAGTTTGAACAATCTTGTTTGATGTAGCAAAAATATACGATGCACTAGGGTATTAATGACCAAGGTGAATTTGAATCCATTGTGTGGAATTTGACTCTACAAAAAAAGAGTATTATTGTTCATACTAGATATACAAAAACTTTCTTTAAAGTATATAGTTGGGTTATGTTAAAAAAAATTCAGACCAGTCACACAGAGAAGTATAGAACACCTAACATGCAACTACTTCACAAATTGTTTCACCATAAATTTCATACACTCAATTCACCATGGTACTATTAAAAAAATATCTTACAAATAATAAATCGAAATGGTGCTCAATTTCCCCCATTCCTTTTTCTCTAAATCCTTCTGGACATCCTCGAGAGATCTTGGGAATGAGTCGATAAAATAAATCACAAAAAAAAGACCATAAAAAGATAAAAACAAAGTTGCAGTATCACTTGCCATATTTTTTTGGGGTGGGGCTATTATCCAATGTTGATCATGTTTGTAAGATGGGGAAATCAAATAGATTTAGATTAAGTGACAGCCAACACTTCTAAACTATTATCCCAATCTAAACAAGAGAATACAAACAAAGAGAGCAATCAAAATGAAAGCAAATGAAATAAAATACTCCCCTTTGAAGTTGATTCTTTCTCTTGTCTCTCCTATTTCTTCTTATGCCAATATTGCCCTCAAATTTGTTGATGAAGTTGTGCAAATACCTGCAAATAGTAAGCAAGAAAGTTGGAGATAATGACTGTTAAATTGAAAATGGAGGGGAAGGGTTGCTTTTATAGACAACCATTCAAATGGACGGACGAGATTGATCTTCTAGAAAGATTCTAAGATCAACGGATGAGGATTCATGAGAGGGAAGTTACGAAATGGATGGCCAAGATTGAGTTTTTAGAAAGATGCCAAGATCTATGGTTGAGAATTGATGCAACCAGAATATGCCATGCATGGAAAAGATATGACGCCGACGGCTATGACAGACATGCAGGACATGCAGACTATGACATGAAATAATGACAGGGGATCTTTGACCAAAATAGAGGGATAAATAATTTATTTTAAATTATTTATTTGGAGGAAATGAAAAAGGAGATTTAATTAAATTCATAAATTTAATTAAAGGAAGAAATAGAAATTGAATATGGATAATTGATTTAAATCAATTATTTAAAGGAGAAGAATGACACATAATTAAATAATTTTATCAATTATTTAATTATAGAAGAATAAAAGGTCAAATAATAATAATTATTTGACTATAGACATGTGATAAAAGATAAATAATTAAATAAATAATGATTTATTTAATTATTGAAGAAAGGGGTATTAGTGACGCAATTAAATAATTTTAATTGATCAAGATAGAAATGAAAAGGTGAATCAATTAAATAATTAAAAACTATTTAATTAATAAAGGAATATGATCGAACATAATAGAATAATTAAAATTATTCAATTATTGAAATATGATGACTAGGAAAAATGATGCTCATAGACTTAGGACATTTTTCAGTGTCTACATTTTGCCCCTCTTTGACATAATGTAGTTCATTGCATTGTGTCAAAGAAATTTAATTCTGAAATATGCCCCAGTGTAAAGAGAAAGGGGAAGGATGACCAAGAGGGTTGTGGTATGCCCCCTCGAGAGGACATGCAGGTTCAAAGAACATGAATGTGCTCTTGAAATGGAAGATAAGACTAAAGGATGAAGGATAGAAGAAATGTTAGCATGAAAAGGGGAAAGAAGATAGACAAGAAATGATAATAGAACCAACTTCCATGCTTACATTTATATTTATCATCATTGGGCATCGGAAATATCACAAATGGACCACAAACACCATGGTATGACATAAACCAAGGTGTGCAAGGTGACCATTTGGGAGAGACAAACAATCAAAAAAGACAAGGAATGCCCCATCTCATACTAGGGACCCGATTGTCCCAGTCTTTTTGCCAAGACAAACCACAAGCAACAAACAGAGAAAAGAGGCCATGATCCATCATCGTCCCTCTAAATCCATTGATAGGACATCCTCAAGGAGACTAGTAACATGACCCAAAACCAATCAAAAAAATAAGAAAATCCAAACCAACAAAGTGTTTGCCAAGAGAGTGTTTTCCAGTGATAATGTTGATTGTTTGGTTGGTTGATTAGGTTGACCAAGATGACCAAGTTGATTGATAGGTTGATAAGGATCGATAAAGTGATTTAATTGGCCACACCTAGCCTCAAGAAGGACACATCCTGATGAAGGCAAGATTGATTGACCAAGCTGATAAGATTGAGTGGTGTGACAAAGTTGATTGATAATGATAATCCTCGGTTTCAGGAAGGACACATCCTGATTAAGGAAAGATCAATTGACAAAGTTGACAAGATTGTTTGATTGTTTGACAAAGATTTGATGAATATGACCAAGCGATGTGATGATACCCAACCGCAGGAAGGACACATCCTGTTTAGGTAGAGGACACATTTGATAAAGTTGACCAAGTGACAAGTCTTGACATGATACCTAACTGCAAGGACACATCCTGCGTAAGGTAAATGACAAGGTTGAGAAAGTCTAATCCCAGGAAGGACGTATCCTGATAAAAGACAAGAGATAAGACTGAATGAGACAAATGACATAATGCCCCATTCTGATATAAGACTAGTGACCTGATTGAGTTGATGATAGGATAATTGATTGATGAAAGATTTAATTTGTTTGTTGTTTCTTGAAGCGGTTTGGATGATGATTTCTTTCAGACCAAGGATGTGACCCAACTCGATGAACCCTAAAGGGCTTGATCTAGGGGGCCTCGGGGGCTCATCGATAGATGGCCTTGCCTACGTAGCAATGCACAAAGACCTCGCAATTCGACACGACTTGACTTTGTCTTATTCGACAAAATACCGGGTCATGATGTTATTTGGACAACCTAAAGGGACTAACCTAATGCCTCAGGGGCTCATTTAAGATGAGTCTTGCCTACGTAGCAAACGCGCAGAGGCAACGTAGTTCGACCACTCTAACAAAAATGATTCAGACTCAGACTCTATTTTTGATTCTTTCTCTTGTCTCTCCTATTTCTTCTTATGCCAATATTGCCCTCAGATTTGTTGATGAAGTTGTGCAAATACCTGCAAATAGTAAGCAAGAAAGTTGGAGATAATGACTGTTAAATTGAAAATGGAGGGGAAGGGTTTCTTTTATAGACAACCATTCGAATGGACGGACGAGATTGATCTTCTAGAAAGAGTCTAAGATCAATGGATGAGGATTCATGAGAGGGAGGTTACGAAATGGATGGCCAAGATTGAGTTTCTAGAAAGATGCCAAGATCTACGGTTGAGAATTGATGCAACTAGAATATGCCATGCATGGAAAAGATATGACGACGACGGCTATGATGCCTGACAGCTATGACAGACATGTAGGACATGCAAACTATGACATGAAATAATAACAGGGGATCTTTGACCAAAATAGAGGGATAGATAATTTATTTTAAATTATTTATTCGAAAATGGAAGAGGATGACAAGTTGCAAATAAATAATTTATTTTAAATTATTTATTTGGAGGAAATGAAAAAGGAGATTTAATTAAATTCATAAATTTAATTAAAGGAAGAAATAGAAATTGAATATGGATCAATTATTTAAAGAAGAAGAAAGACACATAAATAAATAATTTCGTCAATTATTTAATTATAGAAGAATAAAAGGTCAAATAATAATTATTATCTAACTATGGACATGTGATGAAATATAAATAATTAAATAAATAATGATTTATCTAATTATTGAAGAAAGGGGTATTAGTGACGCAATTAATTTATTTTAATTGATCAGGATAGAATAAATATTAGAAAGTGAATTAATTAAATAATTAAAAAATCATTTAATTAATAAAGGAATATGATCAAGAATAATTAAATAATTAAAATTATTTAATTATTAGAGAATGATGACCAAGAAAAAATGTTGCTTATAGACTTTAGGACATTTTTCAGTGTCTACATTTTGCCCCTCTTTGACATAATGCAGTTCATCGTGTTGTGTCAAAGAAATTTAATTCTAAAATATGCCCCAGTGTAAAGAGAAAGGGGAAGGGTGACCAAGAGGGTCGCGGTATGCCCCCTCGAGAGGACATGCGGGTTCAAAGAATATGAATGTGCTCTCGAAATGGAAGAGAAGACTAGAGGATGAAAGATGGAAGAAATGTTAGCATGAAGGAGATGGATGTTAGCATGGAAAAAAAATAAGGGAGATGGGATGTTAGCATGAAAAGGGGAAAGAAGATAGACATGAAATGATAAGGGAACCAACTTTCACGCTTACATTGTTATATTTATCATCATTGGGCATCAAAAATGTCACAAATGGACCACAAACACCATGGTATGACATAAACCAAGGTGTGCAAGGTGACCATTTGGGAGAGACAAACAATCAAAAAAAAAAGACAAGGAATGCCCCAGCTCATACTAGGGACCCGATTGTCCCAGTCTTATTGCCAAGACAAACCACAGGCAGAAAACAAACAAAAGAGGCCATGATCCATCATCGTCCCTCTAAATCCATTGATAGGACATCCTCAAGGAGACTAGTAACATGACCCAAAACCAATCAAAAAGATAAGAAAATCCAGACCAACAAAGTGTTTGCCAAGAGAGTGTTTTCCAGTGATAATGATGATTGTTTGGTTGGTTGATTAGGTTGACCAAGATGTCTGAGTTGATTGATAGGTTGATAAGGATCGATAAAGTGATTTAATTGACCACACCTAGCCTCAGGAAGGACACATCCTGATGAAGGCAAGATTGATTGACCAAGCTGATAAGATTGAGTGGTGTGACAAAGTTGATTGATAATGATAATGCTCGATTTTAGGAAGGACACATACTGATTAAGGAAAGATTGATTGACAAAGTTGACAAGATTGTTTGATTGTTTGACAAAGATTTGATGAATATGACCAAGTGATGTGATGATACCCAACCGTAGGAAGGACACATTTGAGAAAGTTGACCAAGTGACAAGTCTTGACATGACACCTAACTACAAGGACACATCCTGCTTAAGGTAAATGACAAGGTTGAGAAATTCTAATCCCAGGAAGGACGTATCCTAATAAAATACAAGAGATAAGACCGAATGAGACAAACGACATAATGCCCCATTCTGATATAAGACTAGTGACCTAATTGAGTTGATGATAAGATAATTGATTGATGAAAGATTTAATTTGTTTGTTGTTTCTTGAGGTAGTTTGAATGGTGATTGCTTTCAGACCAAGGACGTGACCCAACTCGATGAACCCTAAAGGACTTGACCTAGGGGGCCTCGGGGGCTCATCGATAGATGGCCTTGCCTACATAGCAGTGCACAGAGACCTCGTAGTTCGACATGACTTGACTTTATCTTATTCGACAAAATACTGGGTCATGATTTTATTTGGACAACCTAAAGGGACTGACCTAATGCCTCGGGGGCTCAATTAAGATGAGCCTTTCCTACATAGAAAATGCGCAGAGGCAACGTAGTTTGACCATTCTAAAAAAACTGGCTCAGACTCAGACTTACACTCTGTTTTTGGGATTTTTGAAGCTTTTTGATGTTTTTAGATTTTGAAGATTTTATGCTTTTTTTTTGGATTTTGAAATGTTTTGATTTTTTTGGATTTTTTTCAGGACATTTTATGATTTTTATGATTTTTTCAAGACATTTTATGATTTTTATGATTTTTTTTAGGACATTTTATGATTTTTAGGATTTTGAAAGTTTTAAAGAGTCGATACCATGTATTATTTACCATGAAGATGTAAGTCAAGGAAATTGCCCCTAGTCAAGTATAGGACAAATTTACTAGGCGCGAGGGGAAGCAGTGAATGCAACAAGTGGATATGAAAGTGAAGGATGCTAAATGTCGATGGTTTTTAGGCCATGGGAAGGATGACGAAGCTTTATTATGGATGATAACTATAGTGATCATGAAAAATACATGTGAAAGATATCCACAATCAACCAAGAAGGCATGCACACGAATCCAGGGACAAACATGATCTTGCCCCTAGTCAAGCTGAAAACCAATTGATAGGTGATGATGACGATGAAAATGTTGTTTGATAGGGGAAGGACACATCCCAAAACAATATGAGGATGATGATTATGTGACTAAAGGATCAAAGTTTGCAGCAAGGCTAGGAACAAATCTGAGGAATGTTTTGGATGATGTGGTAGGTCGCATAGCAAGATTGTATGCATTAGACTCATTGCATTTGGAATGACTAACCCTAGGACCAGATGGGATTATGGAGGGCACTTGGATAAGTGAGTTTGAATCCTTAAACCGATGACAAGGGAAACCAGGTCCAACAATATCTATAAAAAGATAATGGATTGCTTTTGGCAAAGGATAAGAGACATGAGGATTATTGGATGGAGGAATTAGGATATGATCTCCAAGGACTATTTCACATAGGAACAATTTGTTTTCTCCAAGATATGGGTTTGGATAAATTCTATGAAGGAAATGACATGATATTTCATGGGTAGTGTATGACCAAAGGATAGACATGTCAATAATTTTCCCAAAGCATGATTTATGTTTGTACCCCATTTCTTATCAAGATCAAGGTAGGCGGGAAAATGGATGGAAATGATATGGATTGAATAGATAGATGGAAATTCTATGAGAAAGGCATGGGAGATGAGACAACTTTCCCCCAAGTGTAATAATCCACATAGATAATTTCTCTTACACATGACGCCTGTTTGTCAGGTTTTCATCATGGTACTTATCCAAAGTGCCATAAAAATGGTTTTCACTATTGGACGAAATTTTTCTCTTTACTATTTTTTTTTCTTTCCTTTTGATGATGTCACACAAGATGCCTGCTTGCCAGGTTTTCATCAAGGTGACATATTTTTTTGACTTTTTATATCGATTTGATATTTTGGATGACTATTGATTGTTCTGAATCTTTTGATGGTGTTGATGTAGATACTGGTGTCATGATATGCCAATAGTGACCTTTATGGAGTAATTGTCTTGTCAAGATCATAGCACTTGCATAGAACTGATTGATGTCATTGTGATCCTCTCTGATACTAGTGTTGGCCTTATCAAAATACGCACATCGTGATAGAGTACCATGAGAGTCCTTATGATAAAGAGTTTCTGCCAAGATGTGACAAATTCGCGAGGTATAATTTTTAGAATGATGGATGATGGTAGCCATGGAAGGATTATTTGGCCGTTTGGATGTAGCAGTTTTTATTTTCCAAACTTGGGATGGTGGATGATGGAGTTTGGAATTTTGATTGGGATAGTGCTTGGAACCAACATTTTTATATGCCTTTCTTGATGGCCATTTTGAAGGAGGTGGACATTTACTATATGTGGGAGTCCTCTTTTCTTGTGGCTCCATATTTTGACTGAATTTTAAATTTGGAATATTTTCTTTACTTGATCCAATTTTCTTTGGGATCCATTTTAACTTTATTTGTCCACTTGTAATTTTGTTTGATTCAATGGCTTTTGATGTTTGATTTTTAACTTTAGATTTGTAATCATTTTCTTTTTGTTGGTTCCAATGGGTAGATTTATTCATATTGGAATGATAGTTTATGGTATGGATGGAAGGAATGTTGGCAACAATCTTATGACAAGGACTACTCATGGCCCCCATTTTGATGTTTGTATTGGATAAAGTTGCTTCCAATATCAAGGAGGTACCACTAACATCATTTGATTCTCTAATTGAAGAATAACCAAGACCTTGATGTCTAAGATTTTCATAAAATTGTATTGGTTCTATAATGCCTTGCTCATGTAGGCCTAGTCCTCTTCCTTGATACTGCATGCTCTGACAGATTTTGTTTCCGATGAAGTATTTTTTATTTTGAAAACAAGATGCTAACCCATCATTTTGTATGTGAAAATTGTTACTTGGAATCTCCTCATCTACAAGAAATCCTGCTTTGACAAAGGTGGACACTCCTAATTGAAAGGATGTTTTGGCTTTATCATTCGTCATGCTTGTCTCTTCTCAATCATTTGGGATATCAATTTGATTTGTCGTAGATTTTGTATCTTCTTCTTTGACTTGATCCATAGTAGCTTCTTTGTGTTCTCCTTTGACTTGATCAATAGTAGTTGATTTATGCTCTTCTTTGATGTTATCCATATCATTGATTTGATTATCTATGTGTCCAAAGGAGGCAAGTGTCTCATTTTGGGAAATGGAGGTGTTTTGTGTTTGGATGGGATCATCTTCAAATGTTTGATCATGGATGGTATAAAGGTCGATGAGAGGATCATTTTGGATTTCTTGTTCAATGGTAGGACCTTGGTCAAAAATAGGTGTATCTTGGAGAACATGGTTGTGAATAGACTCTTGAACAAGGATAGGTGTATTTTGGATGCCATGATTATCTAGAAGGACTTCTTGGATGGACTTAAGGATGAGATCATGAGATGGACTGCTTCGATCTTGATATGAAAGTGAAGTTGTGATGTCATGCTTTGGATTTTCTTTTTGACATGTATCCTCAAGTTTAGGCAATGGAATTTGATTGTGGACAAGGATATGATTTTCTTTGATAGACCAAGGATTTTGACATGGCAATAATGGAGCTTCAATAACATGATCTTTTTTGGTATTGGTAGGCAATGGAGGACATGATGGTGAAAAATGGTTGGATGGTGTAGGATTAGCAATGTGATTGGATTTCCTACGTTTGTTTTCATTTAGGAGTTGAAAAAGTTCTTTTGCTAGTTGTCCTTGGAGAGTATTAATTAATGTGCTTTTATTGGATGGTATTGTAGTTTGAGATGGAGTGGATGAAAATGGGTTAGTGGATGATGGATTAGGATAAGACGTGGGGGATTGGAATAGACTAGTGGATGATGGATTATGATAGGATGTGGAGGATTGGGATGGACTAGTGGAAGGTTGGTTTTCCTTGTCAAAGTTAGGATAGGGATGACTAATGGAAATTTGTTGGGGATTAATGGTATGGATTGTGCTAAGGGACTCTTGATAGTGAGGGTAGATGGATGAAGGATTGAATCTTATGGATTGTTGGTAAGAAGGGTATGTAAGTGGTTGGTATTGACGATTGAGGATTGATTGGTACTCAGCTTGACTATGAAGAAGATCAAGGTAAAGTGAAGACATGGTCATGAATTTGGATTATGATGGATAAGGAAAACTTAGTGAAGACCATAGAAAAACTTGTGACCTTTGGATGGCAATGCAAGGTTCTAATGCAAAATGGATATGAAACTATGCTATTTTTTTTTTTAGATTTTCAAGGATATAAGGATGCAAAGTGCCAATGTACCTAAGACCAAGATTAAGGAATGGTGGAATGATAATGACCCTATTACCAAGGATATGATATGCAAGGATGAACCTATGGGTGAATGCAAACTAAAGATGTCACTAATGGAAGATTTGAGCAATTTTTTTTTTGATTTTCGACAGAGGCTATTTGATATCAAATTGGACAAGTTTGGTCTTGGCTTTTAGACTGTGAAATTTGGAATTGTTTCAAGTTGAATGTTCATTTCCAAGTCTGTGAAAGGTGTTTATTTGTCTCAATGTCTTAGAAAAACACTTGGCAAACACAATATCTTGTCTTTGAAAATTTGAAAACATGCACAATGAAGACAAGCACAACCCTAAGTTAAGCAAGGACAATATTCGCTAGATTCCACTTGGGTTTCCCCAACCGCACTTATTCTTAGCGTGTGAATCCAGAAGCTTGGCTGCACGGGCTCCCCCTTACATTGCACTCACTTCTCAGGCCAACCAAGCTTCCAACCCCCATAAAACTCCCATGGCAGGTTGATCACCTTTACTAAGAACTGCGAGAATGTGGATGCCTTCACAACAACCGTTGTTGCGCTAGCAAATAGAAGGATTTTGGCAACTACTCAAAGGTTTTTAGTTCGGGACCCCCGTTCGAGTGGCCATAAATGGGGCACAAGATTAAGCTCCATTTAGGAGGCACTCCAGCCTGAAGAGGTTACGCTCAACAGGGTTTTGGGGAGTACTACTTGGTCCGTATGACACATCCGCACTCGTAATCCTAGGCTTTCCCTTAGGATTCACATTTATATATCGGTCGGGGGTAGCTCGACCAAAGAGCTTCATTGCCGGTTTGAGTCGCCTTGGGGTGAGTACTTTTTCCCACCAAGGAAGGCCCAAGTTCTAGAGGAAATAACCATTTCTCTTACACCCAGGATCGCATAAATGTGCAAGGGGAGAGGATACTTCGATTATTGCATCAAAGGGTAACACAAAATTGAAGGCACTTATAAATTTTAATTACCAAATAATAATGTGAGGAGGACACACAAGACACTTTGTTCATTTTAAAAGTTTAACTTGATGTGAAACAAACAAAGTTCATTTTAAGCCAATGACATGAAATGCATGTTCATTTTAACCCATGAGTGTGGATGCAATTTGTGTTCATTTTAATCTCATGAAATGAAATGCATGTTCATTTTAACCAATGAGTGTGCATGCAATTTGTTGTAGTTGTTGAAAACAAATAAAATTAATTATACCTAAATAAATGAAAAGCTCGATTTTTGTTTCTAAAGAAACAATTTCTTTTTAGACTCCCTCCAAGCTGTGCCACATGCTAAAAACAAGAGATTAGTAACTCAAAAGAAAATGACACCAGCGAATTAAAATAATCATAACTTTATCAAAACTTAACAAAATTTTAATTGGTTTATATCCATGGAAAGCTAAAACTCAAACCTTCAAAACCTAGAAATTATTTTTCCAAGATTCTGCATGAAAAAATGTTATAGGCAAAAGAAAACGCGGGTTTTAACAGCTAAACTAAAAAAAATAGCAAATACTAAAATGGCCATAACTTTCTCAAATCTTAACGATATTTTAAACCGTTTGAAGTTTCGGAAAGATGAAAACGAGGGCTACAAAACTCAGATAATAATTTTTAAAGAATTTATGTGCCCATTTTTCTGTGCTCAAAAGAAGATGACGGGATTTCGTATGAATTCTTGGTTGTAACCTGCAAAACAACCAAACAAACAAGAAAACAAACGATTTTTTGCAATATTATTCGATTCACGTCGGGTTCACCAATGTAAGATAGGGAAAATCAAATAGATTTAAATTAAGTGACAGCCAACACTTCTAAACTATTATCCCAATCTAAACAAGAGAATACAAACAAAGAGAGCAATCAAAATGAAAGCAAATGAAATAAAATACTCCCCTTTGAAGTTGATTCTTTCTCTTGTCTCTCCTATTTCTTCTTATGCCAATATTGCCTTCAGATTTGTTGATGAAGTTGTGCAAATACCTGCAAATAGTAAGCAAAAAAGTTGGAGATAATGGCTGTTAAATTGAAAATGGAGGGGAAGGGTTGCTTTTATAGACAACCATTCAAATGGACGGACGAGATTGATCTTCTAGAAAGATTCTAAGATCAATGGATGAGGATTCATGAGAGGGAAGTTACGAAATGGATGGCCAATATCGAGTTTTTAGAAAGATGCCAAGATCTATGGTTGAGAATTGATGCAACCAGAATATGCCATGCATGGAAAAGATATGACGCCGACGACTATGACGCTTGACGGCTATGACAGACATGCAGGACATGCAGACTATGACATAAAATAATGACAGGGGATCTTTGACCAAAATAGAGGGATAAATAATTTATTTTAAATTATTTATTTGGAGGAAATGAAAAAGGAGATTTAATTAAATTCATAAATTTAATTAAAGGAAGAAATAGAAATTGAATATGGATAATTGATTTAAATCAATTATTTAAAGGAGAAGAATGACACATAATTAAATAATTTTATCAATTATTTAATTATAGAAGAATAAAAGGTCAAATAATAATAATTATTTGACTATAGACATGTGATAAAAGATAAATAATGATTTATTTAATTATTGAAGAAAGGGGTATTAGTGACGCAATTAAATAATTTTAATTGATCAAGATAGAAATGAAAAGGTGAATCAATTAAATAATTAAAAACTATTTAATTAATAAAGGAATATGATCGAACATAATAGAATAATTAAAATTATTCAATTATTGAAATATGATGACTAGGAAAAATGATGCTCATAGACTTAGGACATTTTTCAGTGTCTACAATGTTTATCATAGGATCAGATCTGTTAACTCATATCTCAGATGTTGTTGGTGACTTGTCAAAGAGATAGGTAGTGTTATGCCTTGCATAACCACCCCATCTTTTGCCTTGGTCAAAGTGCGTCCTCCTTTTTGTGTTTTTATCTTTTGTTGATTTTAAAACAAACTTTGGAGTCTTTTGTTTCAACACTTTGTTTTTCCTTGGTTTAGTCTATTGGAACCGGAACCGGAACTGAATCAAGTTTTGAAACTTCCTTTAAAACTCGTTATGATCCCCATCCTGAAAATCTTTATTTTTTGACCTTTTGTTTTGTCTTTGTCGGAGCCAGAGCAAGAGTGAAAGTTAAGTCAGCCTTTGATTTAAAATGTCAAAATCTATTTTCATTCCGATTCCACCTCCACTTTTTGGAATTTTGTTTTAGACTATGTTGTTTATGATAAGTTTTCTTATTTCAGTCTTTTTGTTTTAATTTTGTGTTTGGTTTTGTTTTATGCTTTGTTGGCGGAACCGGACTCGGAACGGGAATGAAGTGAGGAAATTACTCAAATTTCCAAATCTATTTTCATTCCAATTCCGCTCTCGCTGTTTCTTGGTCGTTGAATTTTTACTGAAGTCACACTGCAGTAATAGGCATGTTCTTCTCTAGTTCCGACTCCACTCTACTCCATTAATGGCATTAATGACAGGTGTCAGGCATGCGTGAAACTACTAGTTTTTCCTTTAATTAGGGATTAAATGAGTGGTTATTATTATTATTAATACATCGAAGAGCAAAGTAGAGAAGCAGTGGATTTTTCTGGAGTGAATCAATTTAAAGAAGGAGAGATGGTTGCTGGCGGATTTCTTCAGATGGTTTGCCTTTTTATTGCATTCAAGGTAGGGTTTCGTATTTTTGTTCTTCTCTTGTTTACTTTCATGTTATTTTTTGTGTTCATGTTGGATCATTTTTCCTTAGGGCAGGTTCATGTTATTAGTGGGTTTGCATGATATTTTGTTATTTCTTTGTTTATTTGTCTGTTCTTTTTTTGTTTTTTTTGCTTTTCTTTGATTTTAGGGCATGGTCGCTTTCATGTTTTTTGTTGTGATCACGTCGTGCTGCTTTAGGTTTTACAGTGAGATAGATTGAATTAAGGTTTATAGTGAGTTAGGGTAGGTTAAATTTATTTTTTTACTAGGAGTTTTTTTTTGTTGCGCATTCATCTGGTTAAATTAGGAAGGGTTAAATTCATGCCCTAGTTTTTAATATTGGGTTCTTAGTTTAGGGTTTCTTAATGAATTTTTGTATTCACGTTTTTAAATGTTTAAATGATGCCCTAAAAGTATAGTCACCCTCACGGTCATATGGACATGGTCATTTCATGTTAGATTTAAGCCTCATTTCATTTTAATATGACCTTAGTCTTTAATCAGGGAGTTATGTTTTAAACTGTCAAAATCATTTATGACATCATGGTCAACCTAGGCAGAAGTGGGATTAGAATTGATTTAGGTTTTGGGTGTATGTTATAATTAGTGTCAAATCCATTTTCCATCTCATCTCTGACTTTGCTTATAGTGAGAAGTCTTATTTCAAAATAGCGTTAACCTAGGTGGAAGCGGAATCGGAACTAAAACGGAATATGAAAAAAGAAAATCTGAAAGAAACCAAGTCTGTTTCCATTCCAGTTTTGACTCTGAGCCCGCTTCTTGTTAGTGAAAAATCAATAGCATTTTTGGCTCCAAGCCTGGTAGTGCTTTAAAAAAAGACTGTTTAGAATGTTTTGTTTGGTTCCGCCTCTGGTGTATGTATGAAAGGTATGATTTTAAGACATATTTTGAAATGTTTATTCAAGGATCTAACTGGAGTTTTTTGGTTGTAGGAAAGCTAAATAATTTCAGGGACATTAGGAGAAGCCTCCCAAAGGAACCAACCTATAGGGACATCAAAGGCAACAGTGAAGCCCAAGAAGATCAAGCCAAAACAATTACCTTATACCTTAAGGTATAACCATAGGAGTCATGTTGCCATTGCAAGCAAAGTAGAATTAGATTGGTCTGACATAACTGATACCAATCTAGGCCAATAAAACTTTGAGGAATCATATGTTGATACATTCAATAAGGATGTGACACCTAGAACTAAGAGAATATTGGATTTCTTGTTGGCTCATATCACCCTATTTCCTCTATCAATCCAATGCCTTGGATTTAATCATGATAGTTGTAGGAGCTTACAATTCGGCTAACCGACAATGCATGGATTCACAAGATAATGTAATCATTGATCTCACTCCTCAGATGTTTCAAATTATGTTTAGTGTCTCGGATCCAAAGAACTTGGTGCAGTTAACTGAGGTAGAGGCCCTTGAGAAATATAGCAAGTACAAGGAATCCAACAAGTCTCACTTGAACAAAAGGTGGTTAAAGACAAAGAAGAAGTCTTTAACCAAGCTCTCAGACCAACCAAAGAGGGTAGGTTTTTATAAAGAAGTATATGATTTAATAATGATGTTGTCTAGGGCCTTTGGGAAGAGAGATTCCTTTCATTTCAAGTAGTGGATGTTTCTCTTCATCCAGATAATCTTAAATGGCACCCAACAATTTGATTGGTTGATGATTGTAACATATGCTATTCATGATCAATTGACCAACATTAGGGAAACTAAATGCTTCTTCATGACTTCTTACATTGTGTATGTAGCAACCAGAGTAGGTATCTTCCTAGGTCTGAATAGAGTGGGGATAATAGGAGAGGCTGATGGACAGAAGAAGGTGTGGGATCATTATAAACAGTTGTCCCTACAAGTTGTTGAGACTCAATTTAGAAGGGTTAATGATGCATTCCTATATGTGATCATTAATTAGCTCAATGGAGATGTTGGGTATAGACTGAGCCAATAAGCTATGGCATTTATCACTAAATGGGGATGTTGGTACATTCAATACCCCAAGTTCACATACTTTAGGCTAGCTGGGTTTGAAGGTCATCCACATTTGCTACCAAGATGTTGCAATAATAGGATAGTATTGATGGAATTTGTTTATCAAGCTTTGGGGGTTAATGCCCGGTTTGGATTGAAACACAAAACAAGATGTCATAAGTTCCCCATGAAGTTGGGTGAATATAATTGTTAGCATCTGGTGGGAGAAAAGGTAGTGTGTAGTGAATTGATACATCTAAAACTAGGTTTGTATATGGCTCGAAGGCACTTTGACCCAAAGAGTAAAATGAATGCCTTGCTACCCTCTGTGTTTGATAAACATTTCAATTTATTGGAAAATTTCTGGAGTGACCGACATGATGAGTATGAATTGAGGAAGAAGAATTATGAGAGGTTACCTGTCTCACTTATGGTAGAACTTGGAATCAGAAATGACATTCCTGACACATTGGTGGAAGATTGAGTTGTATTGGATCCATCGTATGAAGATTTAAAAATTGGGACTAAGATCCTAGATCCAATTGACTGAGGTAGTGAGGAAACCATTGACATTAAGCAGATAGGGTGAGCAGTCTTGGATAGAATCATTCAATGGGTGGTTCTAAGAACCAAAACTCCTCAAGGACCAGCTCCTAAAAAGGGGAAAGGATATAAAAGGATCAAAAGAAAGACACCTCCCAAGGAGCCTTTGGAGTTTCTCCCTCTAGATATTGAAGAGATAGAGCTAGAAGCAATAGTTGATGAACTAGAGACACAAGAGGGAGATGCCCAAATAGGACTGGTTGCTTCAACACCTGCATTAGTTGAGTCCTCTACTAAAGTTCCACTAGCAAAGCAGCAAAGTGAAGAAGTGCAAAAAGGGACTCTTCATAATATTGTTGAATCTATGAAGGGAAAAGAAGTAGGGGTAGAAACTCATGATGTTGGAATAGATTCAGATGAAACTCTATCGGAGAGGGATGTGCAAGAGAATATGCCTCTAGAGGAGGATACTAAACAAGTATTGACAGAGGAGGATCAGTGGGCATTATTTAAAGAAGCCAAGAAGGTTGCTGATGATGAAGCACTTGTTGCAGCTATAGAGAAACAAAAGTTGATTGATGCCAACACAAAAGTTGATGCCATATTGCAGCAGTAGCACATAGAAGCTAAATCAAAAGCTGATGAAGTAGAGAGGCAGTAGAGGCAAAAAGAACATGAGCTCAAGGTCAAGGATGAAAATGATAAATTAGAATTGATACAAAAAATTCATGACCTTGAGGAAGAAAAGGAAAGACACCAAAGGGAGAGAGAAGTTCTGGTAGCTAAGTTAAAGCTTGTTGAAGAAGCTCATAGAAAGGAAGAGGAAGAAGAATGGTTGCAAAAGCAGAAAGAGGCTGAAGAGTTGATCAAAAAGAAAGAAGATGTAGAAAAGCTTAAAGATTTAGAGGAAGAAAGAAAAAGGGAATTAGAAAAGGAAAGGTTGGAAAAAGAAAGATTACAAGAAGAAAGGTTGAAGAAAGAGGAAGAAGAAGAAGATAAGAGAGTACAAGAGCAAAATGATAAGGAAGAAGCTGAAAAGTTAGCACAAATAAGTGTGGAACAAGAGCAGCAACAAAAATAGATGGTTGATTCTCAACTTCAGGTAAATACGCAACCTCCTATAGCGACTACCTCCTCTTCTTCAACCTTGATGACTATTACTCCAGGTGCTCTGACTTGGTTGAAATTAGACCTTCAAAAGAGAACACCGACACCTTCTCAACCTCTCAATTGGGAGGATATGATGAAGGATATTGAGAGAGAAAGGCCTAAAAAGAAGGCCAAGATCTTGCATTCTACTAGGCTAACTGATAAGGGAAAATTGTGGTTGAATGTGCTATACCTATGATAGACAAGGAGGTAGGAGATATGTAGTTAACAAATTATCAGCTAGGCATTGTGAATTTGGGGAGACCTACCAAGGATCAACAAATAAATTTACTTGATGTGGTAGCATCCTCAACCAAGTCAAGGATGTTGAAGGACAAACAAAGGAAGGATGAGCTTAAGGCTCAATTAGATCAATTGCATGTTTTCCTTAAGAATATTTCTACTCCAAGATCACAACAGGTTGCTACTATTGAGACCCCAGTTTTGCTAAGAAAGAAGGAAGTAGATGATTTGGAACAGGTGAGGGGCAAGGCAGAGATGTTGGATCGATGGGTCGGAAAGTTGAATCAAGAAATAAATAAAGTATTGGAATATGGTTTTGAGATCTACAAAGTGATTGAGGAACTAATAGAATAAATGAACCAATATGTTAAAAAATTGGAGGCACAGGAGGAGGAGTACAAAGGGTACAACCAGAAATTAAAAGAAGTTAACAAATTTCCAAAGACTACTCTCCTAGAACAGTTGATATTAGAAGAAGATAATAAGGATTTATTGGAGAAAACTTCTTGCATACTCTGATTTAGATCAGATTTTCTGTATAAATATAGAAATGAGGTTCAAGATTCTATTAAGGATCTAAGGGAATAGTTTGAGGAGTTAGAAGCCATTCTTGCCATTATTGTGAACATGGAGGTGCTACTAAAGGAAGGCCTAACTTTAAGCCGGATAAAGGAGAAGTGGAATGAAAGGGTTAAAGAGGTCATGCAGAGAGGAGATGATGGTGAAGATCTGTTGATAGATAGATTGATGGACATCAATGAAGAAATAAGAGTAGCTAAGAGAGAGTTGACAAAGTTGAAGGATATGAGAGGGTTTGTTGTAGCAGAGTTGGAAAGGATTAAGTTTGAAGACAGCTAGGTGGATGGGCCGGAAATAGATATATTACAAAAATTCCTCTCTAGTTATGATGAATAAATTGTGGAGCAAACTTCACATGCATGGCTTGGCTTTCTTCTTATTTGCATGTTGCATGCAACACTAACAGTTTTTGAAGCGCATGGATTTCTTTTCTCCTATTCTCTTTTCTTCCAGTTTAACTAAGTTTCCAAAGATAACTTTAATTCCTAAAAAGGTGGATTCAGCTTAAAATAGAAGGGGACTTCTGAATTTTGTACATCTATAAATACCCTTGGGGTATCATATTGTAAAGGTCAGCTAATAGAGAATAGAATTGGCCACCTGATTGTAGGAGATATAATTTTTTTGATAGTATTATAGAGATACATTGTACTTCATTTTGCAGTTAAATAAAAGTACAGGTTTACACAATATGGTGTTAGAATTAATTTTTTTTACTTGATAAGGTTAATGAGTTATAATCTATCTATATGCCAATGATTGTGCTAAAGAATGATTGTTTCTTATGTGATGAAAGTCATTAGAAGAAGCCAGATTTAAGGATTATCTTGTTAGATTATCAATGAATTGGATTTATTGAAGTTTGTTGATCTATGATCTTGGCAATGAATGAATGTGTGTTCTTTTTGGAATCTTTGAAATAGTTGTGATATGTGAATTGTGATGTTAAAATAAGCACCTTAGATGCATGCAATAGTATGGATTATTCTATAAATTATGTCATGCTTTGGTTTTCTTGATCTGTTGGAAAACATTCATTGTTGAAGATATATGTCTAGATGCTAGATAAGTTTGATTCATGTTCATTGATTTACCCTCTGATTTATCTTTTTCTTTTATTTTAAAAACCCTTTCATTATGAAGAGTAGCTTGATGAACAAGTCATTTCTTGTATTCTTTGTTACCAACACAGGCCCCTTGAATATTATAGTTGCATGTATCGATTGAGTGACACCAGATAGTTGAGAACCAACTACCGATTGAATATTACAGTTGCATGTAACGTTGTTTGTGTCATTTTCACCATCAACATGTAGTTGATACTCTAGATTTGTTTTGGTCTATTTGTAGTCAAATTTTTATGATTTTTTGCTTGAAATTTATAGGTTTTGATGTTTTCCTTGTTTGTTTGTTTGTTTTGTCAAAGGGTGAAGATGATGATTTGTTTATTATGGGTGAAATTTTTATTGTGAATTGTGACGATGGAATGGGTCATTTTTTAATTTTCTAAGTTTTATGATGTTTGTGTTTTTTTCAAGGGACTAACCTAGGGCCTTGAGGGCTCATCAAAGATAATCCTTTCCTAAATTGTACACGCAGATGCTCGTAGTTTTCTTGGTTTGGATGTTTTTGGATTTTGGCTTTTTGATTTTTTTTTGGATTTTTGACTTTTTTGACTAAGTTGAAATAAAGCATGATAGAAACCTAAGGGGACTAAACTAAGGTCTCGGGGATATTAATCCTTTCCTACATTATACACACAGATATCATGTAGTTTGATCATTTGACTCAAAGCATAAACTTATTTTTGGGGTAAACAACATTGATAACCTAGATTGATATTCCACTTCCGTGTCTAGAGGTTATGTTGCGGGAAATATACTTGTACTAGCTATGGGATTCAAGAAAATTTTGATATCCTAGACTGTCTGAGTGAAGGTATAACCCAATTATGTTGCTTTGTTTCTGATGTTTTCAAATGTTTTTGATTTTTTTGTTTTTCAAATGTTTTTTTTTTCTTTTTTTTCTAGATGTTTTTGATTTTGTTGTTTTGACCATGATAGGATGCTAAAAGATCTAACCCACAACCATCTTTGGGATGTTTCCCCTATTAGAAGAAAATACTAATTTCATCAATCAATAACAAGTCATGGTTGAATACATGTTTTATTATGGAATAAATGGGTGGATATTGTGGATAGTACCGATAGATAATAATGTGTGTCTTATTCAAAAATAGTGCCTTATTATCAATTTTTCACTATGGTACCTATTTTGTGAGCACAAAAAAGTGGTTTTCACTCAAAGAACATTTTATTTCTCTTTACTATTTTTCTTGTTTTCTATTTATTATTTTTTTGTTTTTTTATATTTTTGATTTATTTGTATTTTTACCCTTTTTCCTAGGGTATTCTAATGTGCTTCATGTGTAGAAATTCTTGAGGTGGTTTTTTCTCAGTGGTTCAGCTAAAGGTTCTCCTTCAAGAGTATCCAACAAATAGGCCCCAAAGTCATAGGTCATTATGATGATGAACATGCCTAGCTAGTTAGGTTCAAATTTTTCTTTGTTATCCTGATTCAATTGTACCTTATGATTCTCCTTGAGGAAAAAATCACCAATTTGAAAGTTTTTGTCTTTTCTTTTCTTTTCATAGCTTTGTTTGAGTTGATTTTGATAAATTTGCATATGGTTTAATGTGCTCAAACACCTTTCATCTAGGATCTCTAATTCATTTAGCCTGGATACCCTATATTTGTCACTGCTAACCATGCCTTTCAATGAGATTCATAATGAGGGGATTTCAGCCTCAATAGTTAAGATATTGTATGATCCATAGACCAAGAAAAATGGTGTGACACTTGTAGGTGTTTAGATGCTGGTTTGATGAGCCCATGGGTCTAGGTATAGCTACAGATGCCAATCATGATCAACTTCATTAATAGTGTTTTTGAGTATTTTCAATATGGTTTTATTAGATGCCTTAGTGTGACCATTCCTTTGAGAATAGTAGGGTATGGATAATTTGTGTTGGATAGAGAATTTGGAATAGATTTCTTGGACAGCTTGATTTTTACATAGGGTTCCATTGTCTATGGAATTCCATACCTAAAAATTAGATAGTTCAAAACGAATTTTGATTTATTTCTAGTGATGTAGGTCAATAGAATTACCTCTATCCAGTTAGTGAAGTACTCTATTTTTGTGATAATAAACTTGTGTCCATTAGGTGAAGCAAGAAAAATATTACCTACCAGGTCTAATCCCCATTGTGAGAAAGGCCATGGTGTGATGATGGGTCCCAATTCTTGTGTTGGTGCAGGAACTAGGTCACTGTGCTAGTGGCATTGATGACACTTTTTAGAATATTATGTGCAATCTTACTCCATGGAGGGCCAATAATATCCCATTTTGAGAAGCTTTTGGACTAGGTTAGGCCTACTAGAGTGGGACCCATAAATATATTTGTGTACCTCTTGTAAGGAAATTTGTGCTTCTTTTGTGTTAAGACAATGGAGTAACATACCATCTAGAATACGACAGTATAGGGTATCTCCTAGGATGGTAAAGCAATAATTTTTACAAGTGAAGGTTTTCTTTTGAGTGGGCATTAGGTCAGGTGGAATGATACCATGTTGGATATAGTCAAAGGTGTATTGGTACCATAGGAAGTTAGAACCAACAACAACACATACCAGTTTCAATTCTAGGATGTCGAATCTAGGTATGAGTATTTTTTCATTGAGGAACTCATACACATTCTATGGAATATCAAGCAGTGAGCCTATTATTGCCATTGTGTCAGAAACTTTGTTATTGATCTAAGGAATTATCTCAAAGGTTATTATGACAAAGTATTCCTTGAATTTTTCCACCAGCCTTTTGTACAACATTAGTTTGTCATATTTTTTTTGGTACTCATCATTTACCTATCTAATCACTAGCTGAGAATATCCAAAGACCTATAGTTCTTTTATTCCCCATTCAATAGCCATTTTTATCCTTGTGATCAAAGCTTCATACTCTGATATATTATTGGTGCATGGAAATTCAATCCTATATGCCTTGAGTATGCTATATCCTTGTGTTTTGAGAAATAGAATACCTACTTGGGAGCCATGTTGAGTGTGGGACCCATGAAAGTACAAGATCCAATGGCCTTTCTATTCTATCATCAAGATACTCTCATCTATAAATTAAACTATGAGAGGTTTGTGATCATCTATGGGTGCTTCAGCCAACTGGTGCTATGATTTTTCCCTTGATGGATATTTTATCCACATACTCTTTATCAAATTTGCTCAGACTCATCACCCATTTAGCAAGGTGACCTGTTAGGGTTGCTTTTGCTAGAAATACTTGAGTGGGTCTACTTTTGAAATCAACTTCACCTTCCTATTTAATATATAGTGCCTCATCTTTTGTGTTACAAATATAGATAAGATACATGCTCATTCTATGGGTTAGTAGTTCAATTCATAGCCCACCAATTTTCAACTGATGTAGTAGATCACTCTTTCTTTGTTGTTATCATCTATCTAGGCTAGGAGAGCTCTCAACGTTTCTTGTGTGGTAGACACATAGAGAACCATTTACTTGTATGGGATATGCAACATGAGTACAGGAGCAGTAAGTAGGTACTCCTTGACTTGTTGGAATGCTTGGTCATATATTCCATCCCACTTGAAGGTGACATCCTTGTGTAGAAGATGAGTGAATGGGTGAAATTTGTTTGCTAATTGTGCGACAAATCACCTGATTGATTGTAGCTTCCCTTGTAGATTCCTCAACTATTTTAATATTTTTTGTGGATGCATCTCTAGTATAGATTTTACCTTTGTAGGATCCACTTCAATCCCCCATCTTTAAACTATGTACCCTAACAAATATCTGAATGCTACTTCAAAAACACACTTAGGGTCGAGTGTCAAATTATATTTTTCAAGCCGATCAAACACCTTTAGAAGATTTGACAAGTGATCTTCCCTTTTGACTAACTTTGCTAGAATATCATCCACATAATCTTCCATGATAGTGTGTAGAATATCAAGGAATATGGTTGTCATTGATCTTTGATATGTTTCTCCTACATTCTTTAAGCCAAAGGGAATTACATTCCAGCAAAAGGTTCCCCAAGCACAAGTAAAGTTTGTTTTTTGTTGATCATCTAGAGAGATCTTGATCTGGTTATATCCAAAGAAACCATCCATTAAGGATAGAATCTCATGCACTATTGTGAGATCCAAGATCATGTTGATACTTGGAAATGGAAAGTTGTCCTTTAGACAGGCCTTGTTCAGGTCTCTAAAATATGTGCAAATTCTTATGCCTCTAGTAGGCTTTGACATAGGTAATAGATTTGATATCCATTGTGGATAATCAATGGGTCAGATAAAACCCGCATCTAGTAGTTTCTTTAGCTCTACTTTTACTAGTAATTCTATATGAGGATGCATTTTTCTAAGTCTTTGATTGATAGGCTTTTCTCTAGGGACTACAACCAAGTGATATGTTGGGTCCAATCTAGGCATTTTAGCATAGGTGCAAGCAAAATTTACCTTTCTATCATTGATGAATGCCACAAAATTTTCCTTCTCTTCAAGATCAAGGGATGTCATGTGGTATGTGATTTTTGGATTCTTTGTTGTGACAACATTTATGGACTCTGCTTCTTTTACTAGGCGTGTTTATATTTCTTGGTACTTAGATATGGGGAGATTGAACCCTCCATCCTCGGGTGCCTCAAGGAGGTTTTCACCTTTGGATGTGTCCTTTAGTTTCTTCTTTTTTGGATCCAATAGAGCCATATTGTGGTTTTCTCTAGGGGACCTCACTTTGATTTTTTATATTTTCCTTTTCATTTTTGTGACTAGAAGGTTCAATCTCTCCACCAAAGTATGCATCATGTTCTAGCTCCATGATGAACCTTGCTTTGTGATCCCCTACTAGTATATTTGTTTGAAGTCCCATGAACTCAGTGATTGCTTCATCATCTTGGAATTGATCTAGAATAGTTTTATGTTGTTGTTGGTTCCAATATATCAATTGTGGGTAGTAGAGAGGTAGGCTATCATTGTTATCAAAAAATATTACAAAGGTTGTTGAAATGGTCAGTATGCCTCAGGTATTTTTTCCCACTAGGTGTCTAATTCATCATTACTAGAAGTGGGAGAATCGTATCCAGTGACAAAGGAAGGAAAATCCCATTTATATTTGTTAGAATCTATCCCTAAATAATAATAGATATTGGAAGTGGTCTTTAGGGTTTGGAGAGGGAACCTATCAATACTAAATTTGTCTAATAATTATTTGATGAGAAAATCATTGTCCATGATATGGTAGATATTCAGTGCATTAAAACTAGCATAAGCTTCTTGTTTCTTAAAAGAGGTTTGTCTAGTTTTTGAAGTAACCACGTTTTTTGACTCATAACCTAGGCCCATTTTTTTATTTCTTTGTTCCACTATGATATGCTCCTAACTACCTTCTTTGTGTAGCCTGAGGCCACCCTTTCCACTATATCCCATTTATTTAACTAGTTACAGTATCCTTTAATTCTAGGGTCTATTAGAAAGGTTTGTGATTGTTCTAGTTCTTCTTTGTCCTCTTTATAAATCATGGATGAGAAGTCCTCTTTGAATATCTCTTCATATTTCATGTTTCCCCACTTGGTGAAGATTGTTGGTTTGGCTATCATTTGCATAGTTTGAACAGGGTTGATCTCTTTTAGACCTCCATAGATTTAAGGTGTTGGTGGGAACATGCTAATACAAAATGCTTGGTTAAAGTGGTAATTCCCATTACCCGTGTCAAGTACTTGTACCTTGGTTTTTTTTTTCATTTTCTCACTTGATATGACCTTGGTTGAAGTCGATGGAAGTGTTGAAGTGTCAACATACGAGAATGAATGGAAGGATATTTCATTGTTAGGTATGCATTGGATCTTGTTATAATTTTCTTCCAAATTTGCACAAAAATGAAATAGCTCTGGATCAACATATAAGGTCACCTCTTTTCCTTTGTGGGGGAACTTTATGAATTGATGGAAGGTTGAAGGGACTTATTTTAATGCATGAATCCAAGGGCATCCCAGGAGTATTTTATATGGTAACTCAAGGTCAAGCAATTGACATGTAGTTTTTGTGATGGTTGGTCCTATCTACATTGGTAGCTTGATTGTTCCTTCAAAATTCCTTTCAAGATCATTGTAAGCTTGTATGGTGATACTCTTTGATTTATCTATCATGTTATCAAAATACCCCAAATTTTTGATGAATTTTAAGGTACATATGTTTAAACTCACACCATTATCTATCAATACTCACTTGACCATGGTTTTATAAACACCAACCTCTATGTATAGAGATTGATTGTGTAATGTTCTTTATGGTAGGTATTTCTCTAAAAATAATAAATGATTGCTTGTTGTGATCTTTCCAACCATGGATTGGAACTAATCTGGATCGAGGTCATTGGGGATTGATGCTTCTAATGATTTTTTAAGTATTTCCCTATGTGTGGGTGAAAGTCTTAACAACTCTAGAATTGAGATTAATGCATGAGTTTTCTTCAATTGGTTTACAATGTTGTAGTCATTTTATGTCTTAGTAATCTGTTTGTGTGGGGCTCCTTGTACTGTAACTCTCCCTCAATGGGTACTTACATTGTATTTTTTATCTCCATCATGTATAGTGACTACATTTTTCCTTTTTTCATCTGCTTGTGAGAGTGTTCCTAAAAGTGTGTCACTGCAGGTATAATTAGCATTATGGTAATCTTGATCCTTTCCTTTGTCATTCCTTTTAGCATGGTTTGGGATTGGGTTGGTGTATATTTGAAGGTATTTTTTCCCAAGACGATGTTCAACATCTACCTCTCCTTTATCTATCAAGTCTTAGATGATGTGTTTGAGTCTCATGCAATCTTTGGTTGTGTGTCCTTTGATCTTATGAAATTTTCACAAGTCTTTCTCATTATACCATGGAGTCTTAAAGCTAGGTTCCTCATATTTTCGTCGATCATTCACCTTGATGAGATTTTTTTGTACTATTTTATGCATGACTGTTTCAAGTGACTCTCCTAGTACCATGAATTGCTTCCTAGGTAGATTGTATTGTATTTTTCTCCCTCCTTGACTCATTTGTTGGTTGACTACCTGATTGTTCTTGGGATAGGAAAGTTGGTTTTTTGTGTACTATTTGGAACATAGGTCATTTGTGTCACTTGTTATTTATTTTGATATGTGTTTTATGCATGCCATAGTTCTCTCGCATCAACCACTCCATCATTTTTGATGTTCGTGTTCTTTGCCTAGATCTTAGGTTTTTCGTTTGAACTAGAGGGACTGTCTTTTGAGTTGTTCAATTTAAGGACTCCCTTATAATGAGTGATCTCTTAATATTTAACCCCTTTTGATTGCTTCTTTGAAGTCAAAAATACATAACATAGTGAGTTGATAGTTAATTTCAGGTAAGAAATTGGAGATGAAGATATATACCAATTCCTTGTCAAGAATGGACCACTTACATCGAGTAGCCTTGTGTCTCCATCACTGTAGGTAAGAGGTAAATGAATCTCCTTGAATCTATTTTATTTTAGATAAACTTGTGATGGTGACATCTTTCTCTATGTTGAAAGAGAATTGGCTTATGAACTTTCTAGATAGTTCATCAAAGGTTTTAATTCCTAGTTATCGACAGGTGAACCACTCTATAGCATGACCTATAAGGCTACATGGAAATAATATCATGATATAAGCGTTGTTGTTTTGTACCTTGATACATGACATTGGGAAGTCTCATAAATGCTCTACTGGATCTCCTCTTCCTTTATATTTTTTTTGTCAAACTTGGGTATTTAAAAATTCTTTGGAAAAGGTAGTGCAGTAATGGAGCGATTGAACAGGAATGGACATATTTCCTGAAGGGTGTAGGTCTTCTTTTATTTTTCTACCTACATGTCTACTATCTATTGGGTGACAACCTCTAGTTTCAATTCCATCTCTATTTTTGGCACGTTTGTTTGCAATCCTTGCATGTAATATCCTTGTTGTCCTACCCTGCTTTGGTCATAAGTTAGATATAGCAGGGGTATCGAACCATGGTAGCTAGTTTGGATGTAGAGTGAGTTAGGTCCTTACTGTGTGTAAGAAGGGTTAGCTCCTTGTTGTTAGGATGAAGTATATTGAAGGTTACCTTGATGCATTAATAATACACCTTCTCGGTAGGATGAATTGGGAAGGGTGCCTTGTGGCATGCCTTGCTATAGGGACAGATTGTACTAAAGGTTACCCTATTGATGCGTTAGTGAGACACCTTGTTGGTAGGATAGATTGAGAAGGGTGTCCTATGGCACACCTTATTTCAGGATAAACTATATTGAAATTTACCCTATTGATGCATTGGAAGGAAACCTTGTTGATGGGACGATTGAAGAAGGGTACCCTGTGGTACACTTGTAGATACCTAAAAATGACTTAGGCATGCAACCACTATTTTACCACCTTTCGTCATAACATGATTATAACTCTGTAATCATGTTTCAAACCCACATTCAACTATTAATTAAATAATTTATAATTATTTAATTATTTCATGATTTTCCATTCTTCATGATTATTAAATAAATAAATCTTACTTATTTATTTAATGTGTCACTAATTATCAAAGTCATCTCATAATTAAATAAAGTCTCATTTATTTAATTAATCCTTATCATTAATGTCCTCTTGATTATTAAATAAATATATTTTAAATATATTCATTTAATATGTCACTAATCCCTAAAATCCTCTTAATTAAATAGATTTGCTAATTTATTTAATTAATTAACTACTTCTTCTAAATTAAATAATTATTTTTAATTATTTAATTGTTGTATGTGACACTTCTTTATTTTTAAATAAAACAAATCATTTAAAAATGTCTCACATAGTTAACTAATTCTTCATTTAGTAATTAATTTCACAAATCAATTACTTATTATCTCACAAAATCCATATTTTGAATTAATTTAATTCAAAATGGAAATATTCTTCTACAAAATAAGTAATTGCTAAAATTACTGATTTTCTAAAATCTCATCTCCTTATCTCTTGATTCTTACTAATTTCATCTCAATGTCACATTTATTCTCCACCATTGATGTAATTTCTTAAATTAAATCTTGTCCACACATTTGGGGATTTTACCCTAACCCTAATTGAGAGTTGCCATTTTGAATCTTAACCATTGATTCTAGGGCATTTCTCAATGTCTCATCTCATCCATCCGTTCAAGATTGCATTTTCTATAAAATGACAATCTTGATCTCACTTTTGGCTATCTCTTATTATTTTAGTAATCTCATTATTGTCATTATCATATCATCTTTAGGCTTATTGATAACTTGCATATTAGGATTGAATTTATATTTTGCATAGAGTTTATTTTATAAATCCTTCAAAGCTTTGTTTAGGGCTAGACATTATAGGATTTTCTCAGATATACAATCTGAGGGAATCCATTATCACAACAAAGCCAAGGAGGTGCAATGGAAATCAGTCATGGAGCATAGGAATGGGTGAGATCTTTCTAGTTTCTTTCATTTCTTGTTATTGTCTCCTTTGCATTTGATTGCTTGATATTTTTATTAACTTGCATGTGTTACTAACCCAGTTTTGACCTTGCAGAAATAATCCTTCATTACATTGGTGAACCCGACCCAATAACACATTTTGTAGGTTTTCGTACGGCCTCAAATTTTGTTTTGTAGGTACAAGAGTATGGAACGACACAACCATAGGCCTACACGACGCAAGTGCTCTGTCGCATCACATATGTGATCGCGAATGACACATATGCTCTGTCGTGACGCATACGATATCATGAACGATGCATTTGACAAGATGCAACGCATTTGACAGACCTCGCACTGCATCTGCTCTGATGAGCCACCAATGACTGGTTGTTTTCTTTTTAAAAAAATTGTTATCTGGATCCGACACGACCGCGGCTAGTCATTTTTTTTTATGGGATTAAAATGAACCAACCCTAGGATAGACATTTAATTTGGAATTTTTCAATCCTAGGATAGAAAATTTAATTTGGAATTTATCAATCCTAGGATAGACACTTTAATTTGGAATTTGTCAATCCTAGGATAGTCACCAATTTTTTATTTTTTGTTGGTTAAAATGAACCCCATGCTTACAGTGAAGCAACATCTTCACTTAGTGTAGAAAATTTTCATTTGGGTTTAAAACTAAACCACTTGTTGTTGTGCTTGATTGGGTAATAGATATATGCTCTCCCCTTTACTGGGTGACCAGAAAACTAGACTTACCCATTTTTTTTTCTTTATGCATTTTACTGCTTTTCTTTATCCTTTAGAAGGCCTGTTGTAGTGGGAAAAAGTACTCACCCTATGGGAATGACCTAATTGGGAACAACCAAAGCCAAGTTTTCCAACCCACTATAATCAAAAGTGAATTTTGTGGAAACCCATATTCAACGGAAGTGGAAAGATAACCATCCCCAAAATATTTGTTCTAAAGATTGGGAGGTCTGCTGAGGGAGTTTATCTATTGCCTCGTCAAATGGAAACCTTTACTACAAACCATAGTGTAGAAGCCAGCCGTGTCAGTATCCAGACATTGTTTCAATCACAGTGCAAGGGGAGGGAAGAATCTTTCCCCAAGACACTCACCATATAATCACCACAGATTGTTTGCTCAGGGTATTCGGTATCCACTTCCGTCACCTTGAGTATGCACCTAGAAAAGACAAAAACATGGGTGCACTTTAGGGGGTGACATGGCTATGTGAGTCGACATGATTTTAAGTTGTGGGTTGTGATTGCTATGATGACCCTTTGACTATTAAGAGTGAGTCTCCTCGAAGTATCTTTTTTGTTCAAAAACCAGTGAAAAAAAAAAGGGTCATGCTTGATCCTTGAACATACACTCAATGTTTTAGTTTCTATGTGTTTGCCCACTATTTTCAAACAAACTTCAACAAACTAAAATAAAAAAATCTGGGTCCAAACTTGTCAAATCAGCCAAACTATTTTCTTTTATCCAAAATTTTCTTCGTGCGATGCAATCGCTCTGTTAAACCACAATTGGCATATTTTGTACTACATTCGCTCTGATGGGCTGCATTTGAAACATCCTAAGCTGCATTCGCTCTGATGAGCCACAATTGAAACACACTAAGCCACATTCGCTATATTGTGCCGCATTTGCCAGTATCAAACCACATTAAGTATCTTTAGTCGCATTTGAGAAATATCAACCCGCATTCACAAGATTGTGTCGTACTTGACGCTTACTGAACCGCATTCGCCTCTGTGAGCCACATTCACTATGTCGTACTGCATACATTGCAACACATTTGCAAAGAATTTCAAATCACCTTCTCACTGTCAAAACTGAAAGTCCACAACTTGTCTTTAATTCAATCAAGTCTTTCTTCATTGTTACAGTTCAAACTAGACTCTGAATTGCTCAACTTTCATCAAACATTGCATTATAGGAACCATTTTAGACTCACAATAGGTTTCCTTTGGCTTTCCATTAGTTGCATTAGTAACCTCACCATCTCCTTAGACACTTACTTTTTCTAATTTTAGGAGTTGACTCTTACCATTCATTTTCAAAACTTTGCATTCAATAGTAGGTTATCATTGGACCTAATACTCTTTGTCATTTGTCAAAATTTTGTGAATTATTTCCCACTCAATAGTCTAGTGTGGAAACTTCACTTTGTCCTCTTTATAGTCCTTTCATGGTCCATTGGTCTTCCAAACTTGAATCATTGCAAAAAAAATTGTCTGCTCAAGTTGCCCTATTTAAATCCCTCAATAGTAAGTACATCTTAGGCTCCTTTAGTTGCATATCATTTATAATCTCCATTTTTAGTGTCACACAATTCGCATTTACAGGTCTTTAGCCTCATTTTGGTCTCACTTGCATTTCATAGCATTCCTTAAAAATCCAAAGAAACCAAAAACATAGTATCATACTTAGATCATTCTGTCCATCATCCCACATTGAGCAAAACATTTATGGTTGAAACTAGATTACAAAAAAAAAAGACTCATGGATTCCTTTAGACAAGACACCAACTTTCTTGAATTCACAACTGGCATGGATTCATTCCCTAATGCCATGAACAATCCTTGTTTTGAAATGGGAAATTCCAACATCAATCCTTTCAGTGAAATGAACATCCCACCATCTCCATCACATATTTTTGAACCATTTATCCAATGGGATCAAAATGGGCAAGTCTTTGAAGAAGACTTATTAGTTGCTGCCCAACATCCAAAATTTGTTTCTTTTGTGGAAGAAGTAGTCTGAAACGACTCTTCTAGATTCCTAGCTATGCTCCTTGACCAAGGGGCTAAGTTACCAAAGGGATTTGATCTTGACACTTTTAGAGAAACATCTCCCAATCCCTCATCACACAATCCTTCCATGGGAGTCTCTTCACAAAATGTCATCAACACCATCAATGCTACCTCCCTTGTTCACTCTACCACAACCAACACAACATATATTGGGGGATCATCTACCACAACCAACACTACATCACAATCCACTCCACAACAAAAATCCACCATCCCTTCACAAAAAATGGGTGCAACCACCTCAAACCTCTTTGGAACTTCATCTAGTACCATGAGTACATCAGCAAACCTATTATTAGTTTATTCAAATGCTATGGAAACCAACTCATCCGACCCTTTTGGGAGAACTAAACGAAGGGTTGTCATACAAGGCACCCAACCTACTTCCTCATAGGGTAATACCAACATTCCTGTGACCCAAAACACCAACATTCCTCATGGACACAATCTCTTATTTGGTCAAGGCAATCAGAGTGCTCGATCCTTCACTCCATTTGAGAATCAACAAGCTCAAAATCATCAAAGTGTTCAATCCTTCACTCCATTTGGGCATCAACAAGCTCAAAATCAACAAGGCCCTCAATCCTTCACTCGATTTGGACATCAACAAAATCAAAACCAACAAGGTCCTCAAATTCAGTCCAACATGGTAGGATATCACATCCCCACTTATGCCTCTCAAGTCCATACACAATAGCACATCCCTCATCAAAACACTCATTTTTCTCACCAACAACCACTTCCAAATCAACACATCTGATCACAACAGCTGGTGACTCAAGTTGTCCCTATCACCAACATGAGTGATGCTACCAACCATCCCATGGTGGAAGCACTCACGCTCCAACTTGCTGCTCTTCAAACACAAGTGGAGACCTTGCAACAATACAACAAAAAGTCACACATGTCACATGACTTGTGTCCATATCCATTTGAAACAACCTTGTATATGCCACCCTTTCCTCATGGATATGTGGTACCTCATTTTCCCAAATAGAAAGGAAAAATAAACCCCATTGAACACATAAGAGAATTCACCACTAGTTGCATGGACATTGCATATGAGCAAACTTATCTCATGAGACTTTTTTCTAGAAGTCTCGCAGGTCATGCACTAGAATGGTTCTCACTATTGCCTAAGGGAATCAAAACATGGGATGAATTGGCAAACAAGTTTGTTGAAAACTATGCTTATATCATTGGCATAGATATCGACATTTCCTCCTTATGCAAACTTACCCAAGAGGATGTAGGAGAGACCTTTATTCCATTCTTTCAAAGATGGAGAACCTTAGCAAATAGATGTCTGGTCAAAATACCTAAAAAGGAGAAAGTCACCATGTTTGTACAAACTCTCCTAGGACCGCTAAGGTATGGCTTACAAGTCCATTATTGCACCACCTTTATTGACCTTGTTGAAAAAGGTGTTCAACTTGAGAAAGCCTTGATCACCAAAGGAAAATTAAAATATGGTTGAAAAACCATCAAAACCACCACAAATAATAACCCAAGTAGCTCAAATGACAAAACCAAATATTGGGTTAAGAACAAGCATATCACAAGTGACAATGTAGTTGATGCAAAAACCGTTAATGTTATAGGTCATCTACTCACAATCAAAGGAGTCCAAAATCAAAATGCACCTATAACTACACCGACACAAACTACCAATGCTATCCAAAGAAATCATGCGCAAACTAATCAAAGGCAGTTGCGTCAACCCCGACAATTCCAAAAATGCACATACACCCCTTTGGGTGAACCTATTGAAATTTTGTTGAAGAAACTTCTTCAAAAATGCATCATAACACTAGAAGAGCCAAAACCATATGACCTAGGTCAGTTCAAGCCATCACCGTGGGATGACAATGCATTTTGTGATTACCACCATGCCAAAGGGTACAAAACTTCCTCTTGTAGTGAATTGTGAAATCTGGTATAAGACCTCATTGAGAACCACACCATTAAGTTAGGTGGTCAATCATTTGCATCTAATGTGGATCATAATATCCACAAAAACCCATTGCAGGATCATGGTAAGGCTTCCTCATATGGCACAAAGAATACCAAAAATCAAGCCAACCACATCCATTTGGCCTACAATACTATCCGTCCTACATACAATTATCCTAATGGTACCATCATTAACAATCTTCACGCTGCTGATGAAGATAAATCTGTTAATACCATTAACATTGAAAAGGCCCTAGAATGCAATGTCACCACACGTAAAGTCAAGTTCACTATCTCAGGTCCTTCTGCACGTGAACCTAAAATCACCATACCTGGTCCTTTCGTTAGACAGTCAAACCCAAAACTAGAGTTCAACATTATTGAGCAATTGAATAAAACACCAGCTCAAATATCCATTCTCGAATTGCTTTTTATCTCACCCGTACATAAGGCCATCTTGGATAAAGTATTGCAAGAGTCATCCATCCCAACCAACATTAATGTCAACCACTTTGAGACTGTGTTCAAATATCTGAATTCACCTCATCACATCACCTTTTCAGATAGTGACTATTCCTTGCCCAAACCATCCCATAATGATACCCTTCACATTGATGTTTTTGTCCACAAGCATAAGGTTAGACGAGTCTTAGTAGATGGCGGAGCAGGATTGAACATCTTCTCTCTAAAATTGGTTAAATCCCTTGGCTTCTCTGATGCATGTGTAGATGCTAGCAAGAGAATTTTCATCAAGGCATACGATGATGAAGAACACACTTCTAAAGGAATCATTACAATTCCACTCCGGGTAGGACCAATTATCATAGATACAACATGCCAGGTCCTAGATCATGAAATACATTATAATATCTTACTTGGTCATCCATGGATTCATGATCTAAAGGCCATTCCATCCACATACCATCAATGCTTGAAATTCCCTTTTGATGGTACTAAAATCACTATACCAGGGGATCCTGATCCATTTCAATACTATACCAATCTGCGAGCTACTGCTGAGCACCAGGTACCCATCAATCGGGAAACCTCAACCTCCACTTCGTCCAAATATATTGACCCATCTGCACTTACCAAATCATCCATCCCATCACCTTCTACCACACCATCTTCCTCGACCTCCATACCAAGTAAAGACTTTCAGATCCAGGATCTTGGTTGTGGGGAATTCAAATTGAATACGGTTTATTGTATCGCCACAATACCGAAGCCACCTAAAGTCTATGGTAGACCATGTTTTGCAGTCAAGCCTAAAAAAATTTCAAATTCCCACCAAAAAGTGTTTTTACACGGTGGGGCGATATGGGTAATGAAGTCATTATCGACATAGATAATTGGATCTATAAAGACCCAACAGAGTTATCTCCACTAATGTTGCATCTCTATGGCAAAGGCTATGATATATGCAAAGCCCTAGGTTTCGACAGTACAAGTGACCTTGAAAAGAACAATGGAAGAAGGGAACCTATCATCATGATTGCAAGACCAAGGTACATAGGGCTAGGGTTTGACCAATTCGGAACTGACGACCAACGTACCCATGAACTTTCAAGTAAGGACGTAATGGCTACAAAAAGTGTCGAGACATGCAAAGAATCCCTTACCGATATCAACTCAAATGAATGGGAATGGGGATCGGAAAAACCCTAAGTGACTATGATATTGACAAAATATTCCTAAATCCTGGTCAACTCCCTTTTGAAGAACGATTATGCCGAGAATATAACATTGACCCTATCGACCGACATTCCAATAATAAGGAATGGGTAAGCATTCCTTGGAATCCGAAAGAACATAAGGTGTCATCGACAACACCTAAATCATCCCACCCCATTCTTGAGCCCACCCATGAGCCTAACCTACTTGAGCCCACTATCCATACTTTTGAAATGCCAACCACTAGTCACAATGTTGCTAATTTTATCCCATATTATGATTTTGAATTTGATTCATCTGACTTGGAATATGGTCTATCTATCACATCTGACACGGAAGTTGAAATTGACAACTTTTCCTTTACACTTGAGGCTTCAATTTGCACACTTCCTGCATCCTCCCCATCCTTCACCAAAACTAACGATGGGATCCCTCTTGTTTACCCACAACTGATCGACTGGGACCAACAAGATCCACCAGTGATGGAGATTTTTTAGAATGATGAGGCAATCACAGAATTCATGGGGCTCCACAAAGGTATTTCGTGAGGTGATCACAAAATAGGGTTTTCCATTGATCTAGATTGTGCAGGTATTTCAGAGAGACTTTACAATCCTCCAGTCATAAAAATATAATGAATATAAAATAAAAATAAATGTCTTTAGCTGAAAACTGCAAGGCACCTTCTGACAGTAAAATAGTAAAAACAAAGGACATATCTTAAGGTGAAAACCTCTTTGAGGTGCCTAAGGATGGAGGATTGGAATTTCTTCCCGTAACACACGAAAAATCAGCTATGCTCATTGAAGACACAATCGAAGTTAACATAGCTACATCGTAGAATCCCAAAATGATTCTCTTGGCCGCATCATTGTCAGAGGAAGAAAAACCTGAATTTCAACAATTCTTCATAGATAGGAAAGTTAACTTCGCATAGTCATATGCTGACATGCCAGGCCTTGATCCCAAATTGGTATTACATCATCTTCCTCTAATCCCAAGAATCAATTTGGTCAAACAAAATTTTCCCAAAATGCATCCACAGATTGTACTACTTGTAAAAGTTGAATTAAAGAAGTTACTAGATGCTCAGTTCATAAGGTCAATAGACTATGCTGATTGGATATCCAACATTCTCCCTGTTACAAAGCCAAATGGAAAATATTTTATCTGTATGGATTTCAAAGATTTGAATAAGGCTTGCCCAAAGGATGACTTCCCCTTACCAAATATAGACATGATTGTTGATCTCACGATAGGGTATGTGATGCTATCTCTAATGGATGGTTTCTCAGGCTATAATCAAATCCAAATTGCAACAAAAGATCAACATAAAATGGCATTCACCTACCCATGGGGAACATATTGTTGGAATGTCATGCCTTTTGGCTTAAACAATGCATACACAACATACCAGAGGACTATGACAAGAATCTTTCATGACATGATGCATATCCTAATGGAAGATTATGTGGATGACCTATTGGAAAAATATTTGACAAGGATAGATCATCTCAAAGTCTTAGACAAAATATTTAGACGGCTTGAGGATTACAAGTTTTCTTTGAACCCAAAAAAATGTGTCTTTAGAGTCACTTCAGGCAAGCTGCTAGGATACATAGTTTCGCGATGATGCATTGAGGCTGATCTCACAAAAGTAAAAGAAATTCTAGACATGCCTCCACCAAAGGGAATCAGTGAGTTACGAACACTTTAGGGTAGATTGCAGTCTATTTGCCACTTCATTGCATTGTTGGCAGACAAGTGTCAACCATTCCAATATCTGCTACACAAAATAATTCCTTTTGTATGGACAGATAAGTGCCACATAGCCTTCAAACAAATAAAGGAATATCTATTAACACCACTAGTCCTAATGTCACCTATTGAAGGCAAGCAATTGATTTTGTATGTCTTTGCAACTACAACTGCACTAGGGGCATTATTGGCACAAAATGATAATGAAGAGAAAGAATGAGCCATATACTACATTAGTTGAACACTGATAGGATATGAGCTCAAATACACAACCATTGAACGAACATGCCTTGCAGTTGTCTTTGCGGCATAGAAACTAAGACACTATATGTTGAGCCATCAAACACATTTGATAGCTAAGATTGACCCACTAAAATATCTCCTAAGTCGAGCAGCATTGATAGGTCTCTTGGCAAAGTTGGTCATGATATTAAGCGAGTATGACATACAATATGTGGAGCGCAAGGCAATAAAAGGTCAATTAATAGTAGATCAACTGGCAAATGCACCAATCCAAGCCACTCATCCGTTGATAATTGATTTTCCTAATGAGTTTATCTTTCATGTAGAACCAACTTTACCATGGAAACTATACTTTGATGGGTCCCACACTGGTCATGGATCAGGAGCTGGCATATTATTTATCACACCACAAGGGGATTCAATTCCCAAATCATTTCAGATCACATTCCCTTATACAAATAATATTGCAGAACACGAGGCATTGGTCACAAGTCTCAAGATAGCAATTCAATGGAAAATTCAGACATTGCTCATATTTCGGGGATTCTCAGTTAGTCATCAATCAAGTGAATGATGATTATGACACAAAGCATGAAAATTTGCTTCCTTACAAGTGCATGGTGGATAGTTTCCTAATGTACTTCAAAATGATTGCATTTGAACAAATCCCAAGGACACAAAATAAGGCAGTTGATGCAATGGCTACCATTGGATCTCTCTTAGACATCCCTAAGAATGTGTCACAATTTGAATTCCTAGTGGAACAACTTTTGATGCCTACATACGATATTCTAGAGTCAACAATGATGTGTGAGATTGTTGGTCCCAGTTCACCTTGGTATTAGTACATCTATGACTATCTTAAATCCCAAATCCTCCCACCCAACCTTTCCAACAACCAAAGAAAGTCCTTTATCCAAAAAGTGGCTAGACATACCATCGTCAGTGGCACCCTATACCATCGCGGCTTTGATAACACCCTTCTTCATTGTCTCGACACTGATGAAGCCCAAACAACTTTAAGCGAAGTGCATGAGGGTATATGTGGATCTCATTCGAGTGGTCCTACATTAGCTCAAAAAGTCATCAGACTTGGATACTACTGGCCGACATTGGAAAAAGATGCTCTTCAATTTTTTAGAACATGTCAGAAATGCCAGGTGTATAGTGACCTAATCCATGCACCTGCATAGGAATTGAGACTGATCACTTCTCCATGGCCTTTCGCAAAATGGGGACTCGACCTCATGGGAAAAATCCATCCATCCTCTTCTAATGTCCATAAATTCATAATCACTGTAACCGAGTACTTTACTAAGTGGATTGAAGTCGTCCCTCTCACTTACATCATTGGTAATAAAATATCCGAGTTTATTCTAAATAACATCATTTTCCAGTATGGTGTCCCACAATCCATCATCACAAATAATGGCAGTCCATTCAAAAATCAGAACGTTCGTGAACTCTATGAGTGATTCCACATCCAACATCATTTCTCCACCCCATATTACCCACAAGGTAACGACCAAGATGAGGCGTCAAATAAAACAATTCTTTGCATACTCAAAAAGACCATCAACGAAGCTGGCCAAGATTGGCACCTACAACTTAATCCTGCTTTATGGGCCTATCGTACCAGCATTTGTACCCCCACTGGAGCCACTCCATTTTCTTTGGTCTATGGATTGGAGGCCATATTGCCCATCGAGGTCGAAATTCCTTCTCTCTGAGTCTCCTTGAAAGGAATGATTGATGATGAAGAGTACAAAGAGTCCCGCCTACATGAGCTAGAAATGTTACAATAAAGGTGACAAAATGCCTTAAATCATTTGTATGCATATCAAAATCGTCTATATCGAAGTTATAAAAAAAGGGTAATGGTGAGAAAGTTTGAAATCGATGACTTGGTTCTCATGCAGAACCCTAGAAATCAGTTGGACCATGAAAAGCCTAGCAAGTTTGAGGCTAATTGGCTTGGTCCTTATATCATTATTGTTGCATTTGGTTCCGGATCTTATCAGTTGGCCACACCTAATGGAGAATAGATGATAGAACCCATCAATAACTTACATCTGAGAAAGTTCTACACATAGCATCAAAGAGTTGGGCTAAAAACGTACAAAATACAAAATGAAATGAAAAATAAAAAAAATCATCCCTTGATGAAAACCTGGCAAACAGGCGTCTTGGTGACATAAAAAAAATTAAAAAATGGCAAAAATAATAAAAAGAAATAAATTCATCCAATAGTGAAAACCTGGCAAATAGGAACTTTGGATAAGTACCATGGTGAAAACCTAGCAAACAAGCACCATGCGTAGTCGATCATTGCTAAGCCATCTACTATTACTCAAATCGACCTTTATCCATTTTTTATAATCACAAAGGCCTGACACATTTGCGACATCTATCCTAAGTCCTGTTGATTCTGGCCATGGTTAGCATTTGGTTGACATCATCCCTTGCATATCCTTGCCTTTTGTCTACCTATCTCTATATCATTTGACTAAGAAGATCCCCGATCTTTTTGGGGGCAAGATCTTTATCGTGCAACTGCAGTGGGTACCGCACATGATCTTGCATTCTTAAAACATCTTGAAAAAAATCCTAAAAATCTGAAAAAGTCCTGAAAAACTCCTTAAAATTGGAAAAAGTCTTGAAAAAATCCTAAAAATCTCAAAAAGTCTAAATAACTCCTAAAAATTTGAAAATTTCTTGAGAAAATCCAAAACAGATTCAAAGTCAATCTAATCAATTCAATTGATCATGTTAATCAATCTTTTTTCCATGTTTGAACTATGTTGTCTCTACGCATCTGCTACGTAGGCAAGATTCATATTTGAATGCCTGAGACTTTAGGTCAATATTTCTAGGTTTGTCAAAATAAGATCATGATTTAGTCTTCTATCCTTTGGATAATGTCATTGGTCGTGTTGAACTACGAGGTTTCTAATTTGGAAGGGGACCCTTTGGTCCACCTTGTTGGTGGTACTGATTTGGAAAGGGACCATGTGGTCCACCTTGTTGGTGGTACTAATTTGGAAGGGGACGTTGTGGCCCATCTTGTTGATAGTACTACATGTTTTGGGAAGGGTTGATATTCAAAGTGTTATGAGGTACATATTGTTCGGGAGGTGGATTATTATTTTGTGGTACATACTGAGATGGACCTCCTTGGTATTGTTGTCCTACTACCACTTGTTCGATCATCATTGCTTTTTGATAAAGTGGGTTTTCCATGGGTTGACCACTATTTTGTGAGAATATAGGTGGAATGTTTGGCCTCTTAGTTATCTACCTCACAATTGATTTATCCCCTAAAGGGATAATATTAAGATCCTTGAGGGCCTCCACATTGAAGTCCCCTGGAAATTTAGCACCACTTTCTGCTAGCTTGAGGAAATATGAGTTTGGTTCATTTCTTAATATTTTGTCTATTAGTTTGAGAATTTTTTGGGTTGTTGGAGTGTTCAAATAGTTCATCATCATTTATTTCCTCCTTAGTGTCCACCTCCTCTATGATCACTATGTTTCGGTCCTAGTTGTTTTGTTATATCCCTTCTTGTCATTTTTGGTTTAGCTCCTACTCACTAAATGTGTTTTTGTACATGGGTCTCTTTTGGGGTGTTTCAAGGTTGTTTGATCTATAGCTCCATGGATCACCTTTGTTGTTCATGGTGTTTTCTAGTGGGATTATGATGTTGTTCTTGTCTGCTTCCATGTTCTTGTGTTGTGATCTTGTAATTGTCATAAACAACTACCAAGATTTTGCAAAATTTCTATGACTCTTAGTCTCTGGAAAAGATTTGGCCTATTGGTGCAAAGCATAGATAGAAATATTCTAGTCAATTTTGGTGGGTTGAGTATCTTCTCAAGATATACCCCTTGGTGAATTTTTTTGTAGGGCGGTTCTATGGAAGGTAGAGTATGGATTTCTGCTTAAGGATTTTCCTCTTGTTGGATCTAAGGATCTTTTGCTTGTCATAAAACATGAGGGATATATGTCTATTTCCATATAGGAAGTAGTAACATGGGTCTTTCAGCTGGTATGTCTACTTTCTCTTCCTCTTCATCTAAGATTTGTGTTGTTTTTATCTAGTGGTTGGGTGTTTCGTTCTTCTCAAATATGAAGGTTCTTAAATTTCTGATGATATCAATTTTTTCACCTTCAATGTGTGTAAGACTAGGTTATAAGATTGGTGCTACAAGGTTTGGTTTCTAAACCAAAGTAGTCAGTCGCTAGATGGTCATAAAGTTTAATGGTTTTGAGATGGTTTCTATGAAGCTCAAGAACCTAAGGTTTGAATGCTATTTTAGAAGGTGGTACTTTTCAAAAATCAAAATGGTGAAGAACTAGGTTTGATATTTCACTTCCTTGTCTATAGGATATGTTGCGAAAAAGCTTCCTTAGACTTTATTGCAAGTCCCAAGTAACTATTGATATTTTAGATGGTTGAGTGAAGGAATGATCCCAATGGTTTGTTTGATTTTTATTTCTAACAAGTAGGATAGAAATAATAAATGAGGGACTAAATGACTTATCTAGTTTTCCATTTTTCATTCTAACAACGATCTTGTAAACAACTTCAGTTTGTTTTTCCCAATTATCAATAAGATAGAGCAATAGCACTGGTTTCTGAGCAAAGGTGCCAATCTAGGAGCAAGAGTGACCAAACTTATCAATTGCGAGCTAAAAATGTCAAGTGTGTGGGTTTTTGTGAAGCAAGTGCAAGCTAGGATGGCAAGTGCAACTTTTGTGTGTTTTTGTCAGATGCAATGACTGCTCAAGAAAAAAGAGATTTTTTTGGGAAAATGTGAGCATCTTAGTGGCAAGTGTGTTGGTTTCTTAGAAGCAAATGCAAGGAAATAAAATCAAGTGTGTATTTCCCTTAGCAATTTTTTGGTTCTTGTCAAATGCAACTGATTTTCATCAATGAATTTTATGGAACAAAGAGAAAATGAAATGAATTTTTGGCAACTACTTAGAAAATGTGGCAATTGCACTAGAATTTTGTGCAAATGTGATCTCTGTGTAATCTTTCTCCAGATTTTTGTAAGTTTAAGTTAGTTTTTTCCTCAATTTCTCTATGTTTGGAGTATGGAAAGTGATACAACAATGTTGAACCAACTCAAAAAAGCATGGATTTGTGTGACCTTCATGTCTATGCTTTAAGTTGTGAAATCATGATACCCAAGCAAAGCTCCCAAATTTTTACTTTGATCTAATGTAACTTGAAACAAAATCCTAAATGTTCAAAAAACTTTAATGAAAATCCTTTCAAGGAGAGAAAATATAGGGCTTCTTTTGAAAGCATATACTAAGTCAAAGGGTTTTTTATTCAACCATCATGTTCAATGTTTGTTTGGATGTATTTTTTTTAGATCAAGAATATAATTTTATGTCAGATTGTTTTGAATGTATTTGGAAATTTTAACATAAACAAGCATTTGCAATCCTAGTGGATAGGAACCATTCTTTTAGGTAGGCCTGCCTCATGCTCCAAAGAGATGATTTTACATGCAACTTATGGCACAAGCCTATACTCAGACTTGGCAAGTAACTTCTCAAAAGTAAATTCCAATGCACCACTTTCAAAGAATGTTTTTGGATAAAGAGTTAGCTTATAAAACAAATTGGATCTTAGTAATGTTCTAGGGATGTTATTTTTGGGCCCCTATACATGCAACATTTTTCTTCAATTAAGAATCCTCCCATCCCTTGTGGTTTTTTATGCTTCAATCACTCAAGATAGAAATGGTGCAAGAAAAAAAAAAAAAATGTTCATTTTTAAGCCCAAATATGAGTGTTTCTAAGAAATCAATCCTGGTCTTAACTTGGTCAACAAAAGTAAAAATGAGCGTGCATCAACAAAAATAAATCGTTTCATTTTTGTTATTTTTATGCACCAAAATCAAAGTTCCTAATTATGAAAATTTGGAAAGAGTTCATTTTTAGAGCACCTTAATTGAATTTTTTGTTTTTTTTATGCACCAAACGACAATTCCTAATTTAGAAAAACTTTCAAATGGTTCATTTTTAAGAGCACCGAAATGAAATATTCATTAGTGTTTTTCTTTTTAAAGTGAAAAATAAAGGTTCCTAATTTAAGAAAGCATGGAATGGTTCTTTTTAGGAGCACCAAAAAAAATAAAAATCATTTGTGTTGTTCTTCTTAAAATCACTAAAATCAAAGCTCTTAACTTAACAAAAAACTTTTATAAATCTATAATGCTTTGACCATTTGTATCACTATAGAAAATGAGTTTGTGTTTCTCAAACCCTACATACAAATATGTTAGCACATGTCACAAATTCAAAAATATGCATCTCTTAGCAAAAAAATTAGTCACAAATTTGCAAATCTCAGACATATTCCTATTAGAGCAAATGCATACAAAATCAAAGTAAAGTGTGCCCTCTGTTAGAGAGAAAATGTGTAGTTTTAGAGCAAGTGCACCCCTTTCAATAGTCAAATTATTAGAAAAAAACAAGTGTGTGGTTCTTGGCGTCAACTACGTGGTTTTTCAAAGTCAAGTGTGTGGTTTTCTTGACAGGAAATTACAAACTTTTCTGGGACAGTGCGTGAAAACTTCTCCAAAAGTGATTTCAAAACCTGTAACTTCAAAAATGGCTCATAGAAATGTTAGTGTAGGGGACCATGGTTCCACCAAGTGTGCCAAAATGTGTGAGAGGTAAAATCATAGATGCTAACAAGATAAATGTGGTTGAAATCAAAATCTAATCTAAGATCAAGAACACTAATCTAGATTTAATCCTACACTTAAGGAATGAACAATTAAGATTACTAGATTCAAGAATATGTGAATGCAATACATAAACAAATAAATTCAACAATGAAATCATTACCAATATCATATCAGAGTGTGGTCACTTAATGTTGGATTGTTTGTATCACTACGAAGTCTCCATAGTTCATGTACAAAAGATTGAAGCATGAATAGTTGATTGAAGGTATGAGTTGAAGCTCTAACAATGGTGATTGTGAATGTCAACAATACTTCATTGTGCAAATTATGTTGACTCTTCGATCCTTATTTGTGAGGAAAGAGGTTTGTTATATAGAAAATTTGATTCAAAATGGATGATCAGGATTACACAATGTTGAATCAAGATCAATGGTTGAAAGGTGTTGAGAGGAAATATACATGAATAGATTGTGCAAAGTAGATTGCACAATTTTTGTGATTGAGGAATAGATTGGTTAGTCAGGATTAAGATTGATTAGTCAGGATTTAGATGGTCTAGTTAGGAAATTAATTGATCAGTCAACATATTAGATGGCTCAATTAGCAATCATAATTTGCTCAATCAGAAAGTGGGTAAGGAAAATTGATTAATTGATTTAATTAATTAATTCCTTTTTGGAGTTGAACATGCAAATCAAGTTTTAATTTTGCAAAGAAATTTGCATTAGTTTGATTTAATTATTCAAATTTTTGAGGGAAAGTGTCGAAATTAAATTATTTTGATTTAATAATTCAATTGACTTAGGGGAATAAGGTGATTTAGCAATGTAATCAAATAATTGGCATTATTTAATCAATCAGGATGAAATAAAGTGAGATTAAGACTTTATTAAATAAATGCAATTTATTTAATTTTTTGAAGTGATGAAACATGAATTAATTAAATAATGTTGCATTATTCAATTAATAATAGAAATAGGGTTTTCAAGACTTTATTATAAATGAAATTTATTTAATTCATCGAAAATGATGAAAAAGTGAATTAATTAACAACATTATTCAATTAATAGAGGAAATTAGGGTTTTGGATTTTGTTTGATGTTATTTGATATTGCTTGATGCTTTTTTATGTTGTTTGATTTCATTTGATTCTATTTAGGGTGTGTGATAGGTGTTAGGTCAATTTTACATGTGTACAAAAAAAATAATCAAGAGCTGTATATCATTGATCACATTGAAAATGTCTCTACATCATCCAATGAGAAAGAGGACATACATCAAGAATTTAATCCCAAGCATGATCAAAATCAATCACCCAAGTCTAGAAATGATCCAATCCAAGATATATTGACATCATTCAACCTCATGTTAGTACATATTGATGATCAAGAGACTCTTAATCCAACACTTATACCCAATGAAGAAAATCTAAGCCAAGAGCTATTACCCATATGTCCACATTATGAGGAAATCCAAGGATCCTTTACCAGAAATCCCTTCTTTGAAATTCATCCATGTCAATAATGTGATCCAAAGCATATCAAAGATAATACCATACAAAGTCAATATCAATACTCCCTATCATCAAAATACTATAATGACTTGCAAAATATCTTCCACGACATCCAAGGTTTTCCAAAAGAAGAATATATCCATATGCCAAGTAAACATATATCTACCCATGAGATGATTAACCCTAATGAAAATGTAGATGATATTCATCCAAAACAAGAGTCTCATACTCTTGATATTATTACCCAGGAACAAGTGTCACCTACTCTTAACATCTTTACACATAATCAAAGCATGGAAAAATCTATAGACATATCAAATATTGATCAAGAAGAAGCATTAAAATCAGAAACATCCTCTAGGAAGATTGAAGACATCAAGCATGAAAATATGGAGCACGATCTCTTAAATTCAGAAAAGATAAATAACAATCTCGAATATAGAGCATTGGGTATACAACAGTCAAAGAAGCACCAATATACTTCTAAGGGCTATCAAAATCTAATATTTCATAGGATCAAGTTGAAGATATCAATCAGGAAGTTATCCTAATAGTGAAGAAGTTATCACCTCTAAAGATCCACAATAAAGTAGAGAAGGATCAACACCTTGTTTCTAAGGTAAATTATATCCTACTGTAAATAAAAAAATTCAATGGATACATTATCAAGATAGAGGATTAGACCCGCATGAACAAGATTTCCTAGAACCAGTGTAGATTATTAGTAATCCTAATCATCAAGGTCTTGGTTATTCAAGAATTAAGGGGTCTAAACATATCAGTGATACCTCTATAATACTATGGGAAACTTTATCTAAAGCAAGCATCAACATAGAGAGCACGGAGAGTCTTAATGATGAAACTACTACCAACGCTACAACTAGCTATATCATGAATTATCAACCACACATATTTCAACCCTCTGATTGGAATCAACAACAAGAGAAAAGGATATATCCAAGAATGAAATAAGTCATTGAATTAGAAGAATTAGTAAAACAAAATGGAAAATAAAAGTTTAAATGCATAAAAAATAAAAAGTAAGAAAATCATCCCTATCAAACTCCATTAGTCAAAGAAACTAGGGGTAAAATAAAAAGGGGAAGTTCATCCATCAAAACGGTCAAATGATGCAAAAGAAAGCTTCAAGAGAAACCTAAACGTATCAAGATTTTGGTCCCAATTGAATCCCCATATCCACCCATCATTGCTCATCATCCCAATTTTGGAGAGTCAAAGGTTCCAAACTATCAACCAATCCATCTAAATATCATATCCCTCAACGCATTTCACCATCCATGATATCAAACCCTCACATTGACCATGCATTGGTAGTAACTATTTATCATAAGGATTCCTAAGGGCACTCTCTTGCAATGTGCACATCTTATAGGTAAGGTTATCTTTGGTATTGACAAAGAAGACAAGAATTATCAAAGGCTACACTCAAGCATTTGTATTTTATCATCACAACTCCTCCAAGAAAGATATCGTTGGCACATCATGAAATAAAAAAAAACCATATCATCACCAACAACATCTACATCAGCACCACTAGGTGGTTCAACACGAGAAAACAATTGTCACCGTGATGAAAAATTGGTAAACATGGATCTTGTGTGACATAAAAAATCAATAAAAAAATCAACAAAATAGTCAAGAAAAAACAATTCCTCCAGTGAAAAACCACTATGGTGGTGCTTTGGACAAGTACCATGATGAAAACTTGGAAAACAAGCATCATATGTAGAATTGAGAATCTACATGCACCATTTTAGGTGGAAGCATCTTAGCTTATCCATAATGAATCCAATCTTGATGTGAGTCACTATCATTGATCCTATCCTATCCAACATTATCTGATCCATGAGGCATTGTCCAAAAGGGAATACTCTAGCCAAAAATGTTATCTTATCATAAGATAATCCATCACCTACATTTCTAGACATTGGGGGCAAGTACTTACATCTTTCTTTAGAATAAATCATGATCTATGCCTTCAAGCTCACATTTTGATCTAGGCATTGTCTAAACAATCAGGTGTACCACATGGTACCCTTCCCAAATTGTCACTTTTCACCCATAATAAAAAAATCATCACTTTTCATCCATAATAAACAAATCGTCACCTTCACCCTTTGAAAAAATAGATGAACAAACATAGTAAACATCAAAAGCTAGTACTTTCAAGCAAACAATCATGAAGCTTTGATTACAAATAGACTAAAACAAGGACAAAAATATTAACTACCTATCTTTTTTACAAGTCACCAACAACATCTTGAGATATTCCTATAATAGACATTATCAACACCGAATAATAGCCCCACCCCAAATAGATATGGTAAGTGATACCGCAACTTTGTTTTTTATCTATTTTTAGTCTTATCTTTATGATTTATTTTATTGACTCATTCCTAGGATCTCTTGAGGATGTCCATAAGGATTTAGAGAAGGAATGGACAATTGAGCATCATTTTGGTTTGTTTTTTGTAAGGTATTTTTGTAATACTACCACAACGAATACTTGATTTATTGAGTGTATGGAATTTGTTTTGAAACATTTCATGTAGCATGTGCATGTTAGGTATTCTATACCTCTCTGTGTAATTGGTTTGAAAGGTTTTAACGTAACCCAACCATATATTTTAAACAAAGTTTCCATATGTCTGGTATGAGCAAGAATATTCTTTGTATGGTGAGTCAAAATTCCACATAATGGATACAAATTCACCTTGGTCATTAATACCCTAGTGCATAGTATCTATTTACTACATCAAACGAGATTGTTATGAATGTGAAGCCTATAATAAAATCAAAAGAGACTCATCAGTACTAACAACATTAAATTTATATCATCAAATATTTCTTCTAAAATCCATCTTGCATCACAATATCATTAGTATCACATATCCATCCTGCACCTACAAAGGTTGTCAATGCATACCATAAACCAATGGCAACATCGTGTATATTGTATAGTTGGCATACAAATAATCCATCATATACATAATAAAACATCATATAAGATAATATATGATCCATTCATCAACATCATAGGAATACATCAGAAAAGTATAAAAAAATATATAAGAATACATCATCATACATTGTCATCCATAAATCATCACATAAACATATAATGAGCTAAATTGAAGCATGCATATCTCATATATATAATCATCAAAAAAGGAGAATGTCATAGTACATCATCATCATGGGAACAAGTGTGATCTAGATAACGAAAAAATAATACATATATACGAGGCCTCAACTGGGCCAATGAATACATATACATATATAAAATCATGTCTACAATATGAGTCACTGAATAAGAAACATAATAAAGATCAAGTACAAATATGACACTCCCCGGCAGGAAAAGGACTCTAAAGACCAGACTATAGATCACCCTTTGGATCTAGCTATCTAACAGAGTTCCCACTTGACTCGACACCACCCCTCGCAACACTATGCTCTCTAAACCATGGTCGTTGTTATGCTCAAGGAATGAAGGCATCATAAAAATTATGCTAATAAGTAGCCGTATGTAAAAACTAATCTCGCTCAGTGTAGAGACTGTCATGCTCTATCCTCAAACCACCCCTCTTAGTAGTAACAGCCTACAACTACGTCTTAGTAATGAGATGGTGCCCAATCTCTATGTCTCACTCCACATTGAAACCATCTTGCTCTATAGTGAGAATGATAATCTACGCCTTTGCGACCTATCACTACATTATCTCTATAGATAACTTTGCACCTCCATCCCAGGTGATGGAGGGGGAATTGGAACCTATCCTTTTTTTTGTATCTAATCACCCTGTCCACCCTAGGCATCATCTTATCGAGCCCTACCAAGATACTTTGCTAAAACCTCAAGATGTTGTCTCTCACCTCGGTGACCTATGATGCCTGCTCTTCCCATTGCAAGATCACCACTAAGATCTATGAATCTCAAAGGAAGGCATCATGCCACCACTAATCATAATGAAGTGTAGTACCTAAATTTTCTAAACCCACTAGCCAACCCCATCTAGCTGGGGAAAGATCTCTAAATGAAGCAACAACAACATCCTGATCAACTTGCAAACCCTAGACTCAGACCTCTTGAGTGGTTTGACCAAATCAAGCCCCATAAGTATCTAGAAAGTGACCTTGTCTCTCTCCAAACTTTCTGCAAACCCTGTTAAGAAGATACATCTCCAAAAGAGAGTGTTTGCAACCAATCAACCACCTAGTTCATCTGCAGTACACCAAATGCTCCTGATCATCAGGCCACAGCTGACAATCCATATACAGTCTCCACACAAAACTTGGCACGTCATCAAATACATGGTGCCAGTAGGAAATTTTTATATTCAATGTATAATGTAGAAAATATCCATAGCAATAAGAGTATGGATCCTCAATAGTAAAATCTATTACACCATCATGTCATGTAACTGCAATGTTCTCCTAGGCCCATACATGAAGAAGAGTGATACCAGCAAAAATGATTTCCCATCCTGATATGCAACCTCATGCATATCTCTGTATAGGTGGGAAAGAAGACATGGACCCCATGTGTATCTAGTCCCATACTCAAACATCTGATTGATGCATATACCTCATCCCATAGGAAACTAACGGCTCCACCTATCAAGAATAATGAACCCCAAAACCAAGCCATGGAGAATAAGGGAAATGGGATCAACACTGCCAACAAAATTTTCTAAAGCTATCTCTGAATGCCAAACCTTGAGACATCTCACATTGATAATGTGAAACATAGCATGAGTGCCCTATTGAATGGAATATGTAACGAGCTCTCCATGAATAGGAATGTGGAGGATTATCCACACATCCTCAAGAGTAATGGTCACCTCCCTAGTGGGTAAATGGAAGGATGAGGTCTTTGAATGCCACCTCTTCATGAGTGTAGTCATCATCATGCTATGATATCTAATGGTGGGCATGTAACAAATGTACCAAAAATTGACAAAATTTAGGAAATCTAGTTCTATCTCATGAAACTCGGTGATCAAGTCAAACAGATAATGAGGCTATCTCTCCCTCGACTGGAGTGGATTAAGGACCACCTACAATCATTCCATATACAATGTTAGGGACTCACTCTGAACATGCAAACAAACCTAAAATGATGAACAAGTTGACATAAGGTCACAAAAATGTCAAAAGCGATGAAATTTTAGTAAAAGTGAAGAACAAAGGCAAAATCGATGAAACTTTTCAAGAGTGCAAAAGTGAAAAGTGAAGAAACTTTACAAAAGAAGAAGTTTAAAACAAGAGTGCCCAAACAGTGGCAAGCAATCAAAAGCACCAAAAGAGAGAAAGAGCTAAAATCAAATGCGTAGAAGTATGTCAAAGGTGCCAAAATAGAGCAAGTGCATAGAAAAATAGCAGAAGCACCTAGTTCACAAAAGAAAAAGTGCCCAAATTAAATCAATAGTGCCAAAATCTCATTTTTTTTACTTTTGACTAGTTTGACTTAAAGCATTAATTATAGGAGCACAAAAAAATGAAAGCAAAAATTGAGAGGGTACATACTGGGGCAGTGATGCTTGCAGGTCATCCAAACTCTTGAACCAAGTCCGTGCGATGTGGGGCTCCTTGAATCCTCGACATAGCTCCTCGACAACTAACAAAATGAGAAAACTAGAGGTAATAAATTACTATAGGCTCAAAGTGCAAATGAGGTAATTAGCATATTTTAACCCTCCAAATCCCTATTTTTTACTTAAGAAACCTTCCTAGGATAAAATTAGGACCTCTCGAGAATAGTCGAATGAGCAAAAAAAGGCCTATAGACTTAATTTTTTGCTCTCTACACATCTAAACTAAAATAGAACGGTGTCATGAGCCTAGCCTAAAAATTGATATTTTTTACCAAGCTCTCGAGGGGGCAACCCAAAGTCCTACCATCATTTTTTTGATCATTGGGGCATAGTGGGGCATATAAATTTTTTTAAAACTTGATCTACACATCAAAATCTTGTAAACAAAGCAACCAATACTTTGTCTCAAAGAGGGGAAAAATATAGACATGTAAAATTTACCTAACACTTATCACACACCTTAAATGACATTCTTGCATCATCAACATCAATATTATCGAATATCACTTCATTTCACATCAAAAGCATAAAAAACCCTAATTCCTTTATTAATTGAATAATACGACATTATTTATTTAAATTGTTTTTTCATCATTTTTGATAAATTAAATAAATTTTACTTATTTAATAAAGTCCTAAAACCCTAATTTATGCTATTAATTGAATAATATGACATTATTTAATAAATTCACTTTTTCACTTTGTTCCCCTAAGACGATTAAGTTATTAAATCATAATAATTTAATTTTGTCACTTTCCCTCCAACATTGAATAATCGAATAAACTATTCAATAACATCATCAAAAATCAAATAAAACTAATGAAAATTTTGTTTTCAAAATTCAAACTTGAAATGCACATTCAAATCCAAAAATAATTAATTAATTAAATCAATTAATTAATCTTTCTCAACCACTTTCCTGATTGAGAAAATTATGAATCACTGATTGGTCAATCTATTTCCTAACTAATCAATTTATTTCCTAACTGATCAATCTATTTCCTGACTAATCAATCTATATTCCTTTAAGATCAATATATTCCTCAATCACACTAATTTTGTAATCTATTTGCATAGATTATGCCCATCTAAATCCTCTCAACATCTTTCGACCGTCGATCAAGATATTCTACTACACGATCCTGAGCTTTCATTCAAAATCACAAATTATATATAAAAAACATCTTCCTTCACAAAAAGGGATCAGAGAATCAATATAGTTATGCAACAAAGTGATGCCAAGATCTTAATCGACATTGAAAAAGCTTCAACACATCTTCAATCAAATATACACATGCATCATTCTTCAAAGCTCTCGCACACAACAATGGAGGCTTTGCATTGATACTAGAAACCACACATTTTCAAACACACTTTGACATGTGATGGGTAATGGTTTTGTAAAAGTAAACTCATTTTTTCTTTCTTTATTTCATTTACATTTCTTAAATTCAGTGTTCTTAATCATTCATTTCATGAGTGAAGGAATGAATCTTGATCATTATTTTGGATTAGATTAGCTTCTTCTTTATTTTGATGTTATTTACACTTGTAGATTTACCCCACACACTTATGGATGACATTAGATAGTTATGATGAAAAATTGAATTCATCATTTACCATAAGCTTTTGAATATTTTTTGCCATAAACATTAAATAAATAGGCATCTTCTCCAATGGTGTAAACCCCAATACTTGACATAGTGAATGATAGGTCTTTGAAAAATACACTTCAAAATTGTCTACTTGAAAAGGATATTGCTCAATTAGACATATTATGACATTTTTTCATTTAGGGTCCTTAATCCTAAATCTTGGCAAAAACATAACTCTATATGTGCTCTTATTCTTCTCATATTGTTTCTTAAAATCCTTAAGATTAATGGGTTTTTTTGCAAAGGGGTTAAGTTGGAAAAATTCTACAATTGACTCTCTATCCAATTTGACCAAAATATTACCCATTTATGTCCTTGTGATTCTAACTATATCATCATAGTTTACTACAATAGCTTTAAGCAAATCAACATCTAGGAAAACATTTGGAACAACTAGCTTTCCCAAGTCAAGCCTCTAAACATTACATGTGTTGAGAAAATATGTCTCAACCTTGCAATTATATATGATTTATTGATAGGATGTATGTTGGTATATAGTGAATGATCATGCAAATACTATATACTTGTAGCAAGACATGGAGTTTGAGGAATTGTCTTGAATTTTTTTTTGTTGACATGTCAAGGTTTTTTCCCATTGACATGTCAAGGTTTTTCAATTAGCACGTCAAATGAAAAATGACCTTGTAAAACATTAATTCTAGAAGGTTCCAAAAGTCTTGTTATAAGTGGGTGGGATTCATGTAGACTATGGTGTATTCTGAGAATCTAATAGTGGTTGGATTGTCTCTTGATCTCTAGTGGTGATACTCCTATGAGAAGCTTTCTCTGCAAGTATATTGCAATCTTTTGATTTCTAAATAATATTGGATGGAATTTGGAGTGTGAGGTTTTTCTCCCAAACGTTTTTTCCCCACATAAATCATTGTGTTGTGGTATGCATGATATTTGTGTTTATTTATGTTTAAGTATTTGTAACTATTAAAGATCTATTAAAGTTTTGCATTATTCTCCTCTCAAGGTTAGTGTAGGAAGTTTTTTTGCTACCTTATCTTCCTTACAAGTGGTATCAGAGCTAAATCACCTTTGATTTCAGTTGTGGGTTGTTGGGTTTTTTGAACTAATCCATATTTGAGTGGGAGCTTGTGTAGAAGACACTTTGTGATCTTGTTGCAATAATTTTCAGATGGCAAGTTCATCAAGTAGAATAGAGGTGGAGAGATTTTGTAGAAATAATTTTGAGATGTGGAAGCTAAAGATGGAGGATTTGTTGATAGATCGAGATCTATGGGATGTTGTTGATGAGAATGTTTCAATGCTTGTAGATCCTACTCAAGCTACTCAATCTGATGTTATGGACTATAAATCCAAGGGTCTAATAAGATTGTGCTTGGCAGACTTTTTTTTAATTAATGTCCATGAAGATACCTCTTCACATAAACTATGAAAGAATCTTGGTGAGATGTATTAGGCCAAATATTTAGTGAAAAAAAAATCTTGAGGAAGTTGTATTCATTGAGAATGGAAGAGGGTGGAAGAATCACAGACCACCTAGAAGCATTCAATATGTTGGTGGCTCAATTGGCATCAATTGGTGTCAAAATGGATGAGGAGGAGAAATGTTAGATCTTGTTTTGTTCATTGCCTAATTCATGGGATTATCTTGTGATAGAAATTGGGAGTAATTTTATATTGAAGACTAAAGATGTGGTGGGTTCTTTGATTTCTAAAGAGATGACGAGGATGGTATCCATCACTACCAAGGAGGCCCTAAATTTTCATGGAAGACCTAAGGAAAAAGGAAAGAAGAATGAGAAGTGTGACAAATCCAAGTCTAAGGGGAGATCTAAATCTCCTGGAAAGTCCAAAGTTATTTGTTGGAACTATAGTAAGCCTGGACATGTTTGTAAGTAATGCAAAGAAGAAAAGAAGAAGAAAAAAAATTGATTATGATTTCGAGTCTAAGAAGGAAGATTGCGACACATTCATTATAGCTTTGGAAACTCATGTGAATATGAAGAGTTCGATGGAGGTAAGGTTTAATTGGGTGATGATTCTCATTTAGACATTATTGGTCATGGTAAAGTTAAAATCAAGTTTCTTTGTGGTAGAATAAAAAGGATTAATGGTGTGTTGCATATCCCTGGATTATCATGAATTTTTTTATCTGTGAGAAAACTAATAGATGCGGGTGTGCAGGTAGTATTTTATAATGTAGGATGAAACATGGTTAGAGATGTTATGGTCTTGATGCATGCACTATTGAGAACAATAGTACTTTTGTGAAAAGAAATTCTATTGAAGAAGTGAGGGTTTCACCTTTAGTATATGGTCATCAATTTTGGGTACCCAAGGGTGCTCTTTCTTCTGAGACAAAGTTACCTATAGAGAAAACTATGTTATAGAACCAGAGACTTGAGCACATTAGAGAAAAGGGTCTAAGGACCTTGAAAAATAAAAACCTTGTTCAAGGTTTGTCTGATTCTAATCTTGAATTTGATTTCTATGAGCATTTCATTTATGGAAAACAAAACCACATTTACTTTTACTTGAGTTCTCATAATTCTTGTGGTGTATTGGATCGTATTCATTATGATGTATTTGGTCATGTAGATGTTCCTTCAATTGGTAAATCCACATATTATGTTTCATTTATTGATGATTATAGTAGAAGGATATGGGTATATTTTGTAAAGAGTAAATATGAAGATTTTAGTCGATTTAAAGAATTTAAAGAAATGGTTGAGTTGCAGATTGGAAAGAAAATAAAATGTTTGAGGATTGATAATGGTAGTGAATTTTTCTCTAATGATTTTGATAGATTCAGTAAAGATTATGGTATTCATAGATAGAAGACAACTCCGTATTCTCCACAATAGAATGGACTTACAGAAAGAATGAACAAGACACTAATGGAGAAGGCTAGGAGTATGTTGAGTGGTGCTAGCCTAGAACAAAGGTTTTGGGCTTAAGCTATTGCCACTACTTGTTACCTGATCAATAGGTCTCCTACATCAACTCTTGTTGATAAGGCACCTATAGAGGCATGGTCTGGTCACAAGCCTTCATTAAGACATCTTAGATTTTTTGGTTGTGAGGCATATGCACATGTGCCAAAGGAGAAGCGAACAAATTTAGAGAATAAGGCTATGAAATGTATCTTCATCAGATATAGATATGGTGTGAAAGGATACAAGATTTGGGATCTTGTTGCACAAAATGTAATACATAGTAGAAGTGTTATTTTTAGATAAACTAAGCCTTCTTCTGTTACATTACAACTAGAACAAAGTAAATAGGAAGATGTGATTCAATTTCCTTCTACACCTGAGAAAGTTGAATTGAGGCCCAAGGATAGACAAGAAGTTGAGGAAATCTCATCTAGATTTGGGTCTTTAGAAGAGGAGGAAGAACCTCCAACATAGCTTGTTCGTAGGTCTACAAGGAATATCCAACCACCTAAAAGGTATTCACTCGATGATTGGAGATGTATTTTTTCTTTGAATACTAACCTGGATGAACCCAGATTTGTAGAAGAGGAACTAGGTATGAATGATGAAAAATCTTGGAAGATTACTATGGATGAAGAAATAAAATCTTTGAAAAAGAATGATAGATGGGATCTTGTACCATTTCCTAAAGGATGAAAACATGTTGGTTGTAAATGGGTGTTCAAGAAAAATATTGGTTCAAATGGAGGTATTAAAAAGTACAAAGCAAGGTTGGTTACGAAGGGTTACTCTCAAGTTGAGGGTATTGATTATGGTGACATATTTTCTCCTGTTGGAAAAATGATATCCATTAGATTTTTTCTTTCTATTGCTACTACTTATGATTTAGAGGTTGAGAAAATGGATGTGAAAAATTATTTCCTTCATGGTGATTTGGAGGAGGATATTTATATGACATAGCCAGAGCACTATGTGGTGAAAGGTAAAAGTAATTTTGTTTGTAAATTGAAGAAATATTTGTATGGCTTAACATAGAGTCCTAGGATGTGGTACCAGAAATTTGATACATATGTGTTGAGTTTTGGATTTGAGCATTCTAAATTGGATCATTATATTTATTATAAAATTGATGGTGATCATTTCCTATTTATTTTATTATATGTTGATGATATGTTATTTATTGGTAGAGAGAAAGGTGTGATTTTAGAACTAAAATCTCAACTTGCTGCTAAATTTTAAATGAAAGATCTTGGTGCAGCTAAATACATTATTGGGATGGAAATTAAAAGAGATAGAGTGAATAGAAAGCTATGGCTTTTCTAAAGCAAGTATTTCAACTCAATTTTATAGAGGTTTGATATATAGGATTGTATACCATTGTGTGTTCCTATTTTAGTTGGAACAAACTTATCTATTTTAGATTGTCCAACATCTCCATCAGAGATGGAACACATGAGTAGAGTGTCGTACCAAAGTGTAGTTGGAAGTTTGATGCATGCTATGGTTTGTACTAGACCTTAAATTTCCCTAGTGGGAGTTGTTTCAAGATATATGTCTAATCCTGGTAGAGTTCATTGGGATGCAATTAAAAGAGTCTTCAGATATTTGAACGATACCTCATATTATTCCTTATGTTATCATAGTAATATGAATGAAGACAATATTTCCCTTGATATTCATGGTTATATGGATTTAGAATGGGCAGGTGATGTTGATAGAAAAATATTCACCACTGCTTATGTGTTTACTTTATTTGCTGGTACAATTAGCTGGATGAGTAAGAGATAGGTTGTAATTGCTTTGTCCACTACTGAAGTAGAGTATATGGTAGCTAATCATGCTTGTAAAGAATCCATTTGGCTTAAGAGACTATGTTAAGATATTGGAATAAAAAAAAGTGTTGTGAAAACTTATTGCAACAGTTAGAGTATGATATGCCTAGCCAAGAACCAAATGTTTCATGCCAGGACCAAGCATATTGATGTACAATATCATTTTGTTAGAGATATGGTCGAAGATGGTAGGGTGAAGTTGGTTAAGGTAGAGAATTTGATGAATTTTGTTGATTCTTTAAATAAGCTTGTGAGCACAAAGAATTTTGGATGGTGTTCAGAGACTATGGGCCTTTTGACCCCTAGTAATTAAAGATGATGATGACACCCTTCAATTGTCCTTGCAAGGTGTTTGACAATTGGAGGATTTGTTGAGAAAATGTGTCTCAACCTTGCAATTATATAAGATTTATTGATAGTATGTATATTGGTAAGTGGTGATTGATCATGCAAATATTGTACACTCATAACAAGATGCGAGGTTCAGGGTAATGCCCTGAAAAATAATTTCAATGGCATGTCAAGGTTTTTTACTTCTGACACATCAAGGTTTTTTCTCACTGACACGTGAAGGATTTTTCCTACTAACATGTCAAGGTTTTTCCATTAACATTTCAAATGAAAAATGACCTCGTAAAACCCTAATTCCAGAAGGTTCCAAAATTTTTTGTATAAGAAGCTGGGATGCATGTAGATGTCAGTGTATTCTAAGAGTTTGATAGTCATTGGGTTGTCTCTTGATCTCTGGTGGTGATACTCCTATGAGAATATTTCTCTGCAAGTATATTGTAATCTTTTGATTTCTAAAAAATATATTGAGCGGCTTTTGGAGTGTGGGGTTTTTCTCTTGAAAGAGTTTTCCCCACATAAATCATTGTGTTGTTATATGCATGATATTTATGTTTGTTTTTGTTTAATTTTATGTAACTATTAAAGATCTGTAAAAATTTTGCATTATTCTCCTCTCAAGGTTAGTGTAGGAAGTTGCTCCACTACATTAGCTTCCTTACATGTGGGATGGTGACATTTCTCTTTCCATACTAGTACTTAAATAATTCCCATCCTAGCAAAGGTAAATCTGCATCTTTCAACCCATCAAATATATCAATGAAACCCTTATCAACCCTAGTACCTTGCACCTTGACCCTTTCATTGGTGGAACTAGGTAATTGAGATAAAATTTCATCATGTCAGGCTCATTTTTTTTTAAGCAGATGGTTGTGATTTAGGAGACATTTTGCTATGTGTTGTAGGAAAACTAAGTTTTTCTAGTTTGTTCTTGGGTTTTGATACAGTTGGGAATTTGAATAGGATAAACATGAAAAATTCACAATTTCAAGTTTAAAACAAACCCTAGAATATAATTCAGACCTAAAACTAGCAATTACAGATAATTTAGCTAGAAATTGAGAAAATATTAAGCATAGACACACTTACAATTTCTTAGACATGGGAAAACCCTAATTTTGAATGTTGGGAGCTTGCAATTTTTCTTATCTTGATCTTTACGTGCTTTGAATTATTTGGTGATTTTCAATTATGCATTAAAACAAGCTTTTATGAAGAGAATAATTCCATTTTAGATGTATGATTTAGTAGTGACATGTGATAGAATTAAAAATTTATACTTTCCCCCAAGCATAGCATATTTATTAACACAATGCATACCTAGTCCCACGAAGTGGGGAGTTTATTGTGACCATAACCCACATGCAATTTGATAAGGTTTTTTTCTTTTTTGAAAAATTAGTTCATTTTTTCCATGTCTTGCACCTTCGTATGCTTCTTTAGTTTCTACCCATTGCATGAAAGGCCTATGGCTTGTGTAATGACCTCTTTATTTAATTTAAAATAAATACCACCAACCTTAACTTGTCTTCATTTCTATCCACTACAAAATTGAATTGAAATATTCTCATTGTGTCCACTTAAACACTCCGTTAATGGTGTAAGCCCTCTCCATGTAGATATGCCAAAGCAGAGAATCCTTCCAGAACTCTTCATAGGAGCCTAGCTCCATTCTCACCTAATTATTCTTATTGATAATAATGTTGATACTACTATAATTCAAAAAATAAAACTTACTAGATGGTTCCCCCAAATATGGGATGAATTAAGCTCAATTTAAATTGTTCTAAAGAAAATATAGGGTAGACATGAGGAGGGGAGTTCTTAGGAACATCAATCGAGATTTGATTGCTACATTTTATTAAAAAACTAGGTATTCTTATTGATAATAATGTAGATGCCTCTACTTCCCTTCTTGGAATAGAGTTGGCAAAAAATATTAACATTGTAGACTTGGTGATTGAAGTAGATTATAAGAATATTTTTTGTATATTGAATTATAAAGTCTCTAGCCATTTTTCTTTAATAATATCATTTTATACATTAAATACCATATATATATTAGGAACATTAAAAATTTACAAAATTTTAGAGAAAGAAACTAGTTATTGTTGACTAATAACTACTAACTATAAGTAGAACCACTAACTCCAAATATAAAAGATAAAATTAGATATGAAAGTAATAATCTATCATGATTTCAGGCTAATATTTGGGATGATAAAGGGATGGTTTATCACAAGGAAAGGTAGTAGAAAGTGTAATACCTCGAGCTAACAAGCTTAGAACAAATCTAATGAAATAATTTTTTTGAAACAACAATTACAACATCGAAGTGGCAACTATTAAACACATCAAAATATTGAAAGGGGGGTGAATCAATGTTCTATGAAATCTCAAACCCTCCTGGATATTCAAACACTTTAAATTCTACCACATAAGTAGGAAAATGAAATATGAAGATAACGCACAACACAACATAACTCCAGATATACATAGAAAACCCCACAGGGGAAAAACCACAATGAGAAAATTTTATAGGAGCTACTATAGCAATCTAGCCTCACAAGATGAACAACATTTATAAAATTTTTTATGGATACAAACCAAGGAAGCTACAAATCCTTGATTATAGCTTGAGGGTCACTCCCAAGGAAGCTACAACTCCCTGATTATAAAAATTTATTTTAGGGATACAACCCAAGGAAGCTACAACTCCATGATCTAAGAACACACTCAAGAAATATTACAGAATGAAAGTCCTCGCCAGTGTCTGAAACTGACAATTAAGATCACTCCTTTTGATGATTGCAATTCTGCTTTGTAACTTCTCTTTTGATGATTGCAATTTTGATATGTCACTTCTTCAAATGTTTTCTTATCTTCTTACTAGCTCACTACTTTTGGAAATCAATAATTCTTACCTTTGGCTCACTGTGTCTAGAAAATAATTAAGCACACTTCTTCACTTTCCTTTTGTTACAAAGATGTGATCAAGATAAAACCAAACAAGATCTACCACAACTACTCTTCATTTTTTAGTCACTCATATAATTATCATCATGAATCTACACACTTCATGACCTATATCAATTAGGTTTACAATTCATACATAATATTACATTGATTATATTACATGTTGACCTATAACAAAAAAAATTGCATATCCAAGTCAACCAAGGATAAAATAAACATGAAACATGTAGAGGGAAAGACCCACAAGACTACACACAACACAAAGAAGAGGAACATTCTTTTTGGATTCCAACACACACTTAACCTAGTCCTAAAATTTCTTCACAACTTTTATCTTTAATAGGAAACATCCACATGTTTTGAAAATTCAAAATAGGTCGGCCATAAGCAAGAAAACATGTAACTTGTAGCATGTCAGTCTTCACAAAATTGGTGATACACATGAATGATACAAAATTATTTATAATTCTCCCATATGAGTAAAAATGACCCATGAAACACATTCAAACACTTCATAAGATCTTATGACACTTGAAATTTTGGTGCACATCATCAACATGCCTTAGTCAACCTCAATAGAAAACACAACTTTACAAAATGACTTGAAACATCTATAAAAAATTAGAAACAAGAAATATCTTCAAGCACTTAAAACCTTATACACTATGAGACACATGGAGTGTCCACACAAAATAATACAACTAAAATTCACAACCTTCTACTGGAACAAGTAGACAAACATTAAAGCTAGTCACCAAGCAAAACATTCCTGCACACTGTCACTTCCAACATTTTCTATAGAAGGAGTATTGACATGAAAATTTGGATACAACACCTTCACATCTCAATAAACTAATTGTAACTCAAGATTAAATCTGTGGTTCGATCTGCAACTAGAAATAACAATATTAACCCTAATCTAAAATCAAAACTAATCTAAAATCAAACAATAAAGAACGAAATTTGAAAACATAAATGTAAATTAAATTGATCTCACCGAATAATGTATTCACCCTTTTGAATTAACTCCATTGCTCTTCTCCATTTTTCCTTTTAAGTATTCTTGCCCTCAGATTTCTGTGTTTGAATGCAAGCATAACTTCGTCGAGTGTCTCAGCAAAATATCGAAGATTGTTTCTTCTCAAAAGTGTATAATGATTTCAGGAGAGAGGAATAATGATAATGACAGGCCATTTTATAGATTTTGTGTTTTCAAATGATCGGCTCAGATTGAAAGAGAGATCGACGGATGAGATTGATGAATGCCATGCGATGAGTTATGTGACAGATAGAATGCGAGTTAGAACGTGAGTTCAACTGGAGGTAAAGACTAATTTTAGAACATGAGTTAGAGCATGAGTTCCAATCTTCATCTTCAAAAAAATAAAAGAAATAGACTTTGTATGCAAAAGCCAAAGTTAGAAGTTGGAGAATAAATGCATGATAAATGCATGTGAATGCAAACTTGAGTTAGTTAATTAAATAAAGATATTTAATTAATAAATATAGATCATGCATATGAGTTGGAACTAGTTAATCGACTAGTTGTGACAGAGAGTTCTCTCATAGAGATAACTCGAGTCAGACGATAAGTGCATGTAAGAGATAACTGAATGTTAGAGGAATGTGACATAATTAATTAAATAATGAATTAAATGTTAATTTAATTCAACATTCGAAATATGAGACTTTTAATTAAATAAATAAAGTAATTTATTTAATTTGGCTATTGAAAAGGATAAATGAATAATTAAATAATAAATATTTAATTATAGATGAAAAGGGGTTAAATGAATAATTAAATAAAGATATTTAATTATAGTTGGAATATGATAAAAGGGGTAATTAGATAATAAATTATTTAATTAAGAAGGAAGAATTAATTAGTTTGCAACATAATTAAATAAATATGATTTATTTAATTAATTAAGTTGAATAAAGGATGATTATGAATTAATGAATTAATTAAAAAGGGTATTTAATTAATAGAGAAAATATGTGTTAGAAAGGAAATTAAATAAGTAACATTATTTAATCAAGACGACGGACTATAGAAAATTATGTTGAAATGTGTACTCGTAGGCCTAGACCAATTTTCGGTATCTACAGTTTGCCCCTCTTTGATACAATGTTGGTACGATATTGTGTCAAAGAAAATATGCCCCGATCGTGCCCCTGTATGAAACAAGTTAGGGTATACCCCAGTGAAAGGGAGAATGATGAGGAGGTAGTGGTATGCCCCCTTGAGAGGATAGGTGGGTTTGAAGAACATGAGTGTGCTCTCGAAATGGATAGATAATGGTGGCGAAGATGCAGAAAAGAAGAAATGTTAGCATGGATGATTTCAGAATGTTAGTAAGAAATAATTAATGTTGGTTAATTTGAGAAAAAGACATAATCTTCAATATATTACCAAATACGCTATACTTGCTTGTTATCATCATTGGGTGGGACATGACATAGATGGATAGTACACACTATGATATGAGATAGACCATAGTGTACAAATTTATCCACCTGTGAAAAATAGACAGTCGTAGACAAGGAGTGTCTTAACTCAGACTAAGGACAAGATGCCCCAGTCGTTTGGTCAAGGCAAACCACAGACAGCAGACAAATAAAAGATGGGTCATGAGACGTCATTGCTCCTCTAAATCCTTGATAGGACATCCTTGAGGAAACTAGTAACATGACTCAAAAACCAATGTTAAAAAGACAATTGACAGACAACAACCAAAGAAAAAGAATCCTGAGACGTCGTTGCTTCTCTAAATCCTTCAAGGGACATCCTTGAGGAAGCTAGTAATAGGATCTTGCACAAATCAATAAAAAAAATAAGACAAAATAATATATAAAATCATAAAGCCAAATAAATGTATTTGCCAAAACTTGATCTTGTGGGATTGTTTGATGTTGATGTTTGACATAGCGTAATGTGAGAGAATGACACATACCGCATAAGACGTTGAGTCTGGTTTCGACTTGGTGACTTTTGTATAAGGCATGACAAAGCCTGGTTTCAGTAAGACACGTGTCGTATAAGATGTTGGAGTCTGATGACGTTGAGGTGACAAGCCACATGAGACTATGACAATTTGATGACGTCTATGGACAAGAAAGACATATCTTGCTTAGACATAAGTTGATTGCTTTGACAATGTGTATGATATTGACTTGATGACAAGTTGAGTGTGTGCATGTAGACAGTGTATGACATGAGACGATACCTTAAACTATGATATGCAACGTGTGTTATAATGATAGTGAATGAACCCTATTGGACTGACCTAGTGTGGTCTCAGGAGCTCATCAATTGATTAGCCTTGCCTACATTGTACACGCAGAGACCTCGTAGTTTGACACAACTAATGACTTTGTATATATAAAGCATCATGATTTAAATGTGTGATACATGACAAACCTAGACTGATAGACCAAATACCTCGGGGGCACATCGATTGATGGCCTTGCCTACGTCCCAGTCGCAGAGGCAACGTAGTTCGACTATGACTACAACTGACTTAACATGACTGACTTGACACTATTTTGTTTTTGGTATTTTCTAACATGTTTTTATTTTTTTGGATTTTTGAAGTTTTCTAATGTTTTTGTTTTTTCAAGACATTTTCTGATGGTGCGATGCTATGTACAAGGTTTTCATGGAATAGAACAAGGATTTGCCCCTATTCGGGAATAAGACTTGCGAGATGGAGTGGATAATGTGATGGAGTGGGACGTTAGATGTCAATTATTACAAGTGATGGATAGGACAACCATTTATTATGAGTGATGGGGGAAAGTCTGATTGGAATGATGGTAGACGAAAGAGCGAGCTTGACTGCACATGGTGCCTGTTTGCCAGGTTTTTACCATGGTACTTTTCCCTAGCACCACTGAAGTGGTTTTCACTATAGGACGGATTATTTCCCTTTACTTTTTTGATTTTCCAATTTTATTTTATTTTTTTCAATTTTTTTTTGTATGTTCTAGATTAAGACACGGATTCTCAGAAGCTAAGCATAGAACCTCTTTAGACGCAGACTATTGATAGGTGACAAAAGAAGATCTCCTTCAGGAGTAGATAGTTGGTACGCTCCTGACCCAAAGGCTTCTATGACAATGTACGACCCTAACCAGTTAGGCTCAAACTTTCCTGGTTTCTCTCGTTCAGCTTGGTTCTTTGGATTCCCCATTAATACCAGGTCACCAATGTCAAAATGTCTATTGAGAACCTTCCTATTGTAGCTCTAACGAAGATGATTCTGATATGCTTGCAAATGATCTAATGCTTTCTATCTTCGTTCATCCAGTAATTCAATCTCTTGTAGCCTAGAGACACGGTATTCTTCATCGTCGACATGACCCTTCAAAGATACCCTTAGAGAAGGTATTTTGACCTCTATAGGTAAGATAGCTTCGGACCCGAATACAAGGGAAAATGGAGTGGCGCCGGTGGGAGTGCGGATGCTTGTGCGGTAAGCCCATAAGGCAGGATTAAGCTGTAGGTGCCAGTCATGACCAGCGTCATTGATAGTCTTTTTAAGGATTCTAACAATGGTTTTATTAGATGCCTCAGCTTGGCCATTACCTTGTGGGTAATACAGGGTGAAAAAATGATGCTTGATGTGGAATTCTTCACATAAATGGTGTACTTCTTGATTCTTGAATGGGCGGCCATTATCTGTGATTATGGATTGTGGTACACCATATCAACAAATGATATAGTTCAGAATAAATTTAGATATTTTGGTGCCAGTGATGTAGGTCATGGGAATGGCTTCAATCCACTTGGTGAAGTATTCGGTAGTGGTAATGATGAATTTGTGGTCGTTGGATGATGGTGGGTGTATCTTACCTATGAGGTCAAGTCCCCATTGGGCGAAAGGACATGGTGAAGTAATCGGTCGAAGCTCCTATGCTGGCACTCTTATCAAGTCTCCATGTATTTGACACTGTCTACACGTCTTCACAAAGACGTATGAGTCTTTCTCCATAGTAGGCCAATAGTAACCTAGTCTCATAATCTTATGGGCTAAGGTTGGACCACTCGAATGGGATCCACATATACCCTCATGCACTGCTCGCAAAGTTGTTTATGATTCTTCAGCGTCGAGACATCTCATTAGGGCGTTGTCTAAGGTGCGTCTATATAGGGTTTCTCCGATGATGGTGTACTTGGCATACTGACGGATGAAGGTTCGACGTTGGTTATTGGACAAGTCTTGAGGTAAGGTTTGATTTGTTAGATAGTCGAATATTTCTTTATACCAAGGAGGTGTAGGACCAACAATGGTACACACCATCATAGTATCAGGGATATCGTAAGTAGGGACCAACAACTGTTCAACCAGAAACTCAAACTTAGGCACATTACTCGGAATATCCAACAAGGAACTCACGGTTTCCATAGCATCTACAGCTCTATTCTGAATGTGTGGTATTTGTTGAAAAGTTATGTCCTTGAAATATTGTTTGAAACTATCAGCCATTCTCTTGTAAGGGGCAAGCTTCTCATCCTTAGTTTCGTACTCATCATTTACCTGTCGGATTACCAGTTGAGAGTCACCAAAGACATGTAGGCTCTTAATGTTCCATTGTGCTACCATTTTCAAGCTTGTCACTAAGGCTTCGTATTCTGCTATATTGTTTGTACAAGGGAAAGCAATCATGAATGATTTGGGAATGGTATCACCTTGAGGTGTGACAAATAAGACACCAACTCCTGAACCACGATTTGTATGTGACCCATCAAAGTACAGTTTCCAGTCGGTTTTAATGTCAATGTTGAATAGAAATTCATCTAGAAAATCTACCACTAAGGGATGATATGCTTTTATAGGTGCATTAGCTAACTGATCTGCAATCACCTATCCTTTTATAGCCTTCCTCTCGACATACTCAATGTCATACTCACTAAGTTTCATGACCCATTTAGCCAATCGGCCTGTTAAAGCTGCCTTACTTAGAAGGTATTTGAGTGGATCAATTTTTGCAATTAACACTGTTTGTCGATTGAGCATGTAGTGCCGAAGTTTTTGGGTAGCAAAAACTACCACAAGACAGGCATGTTCTATGTTGCTGTAATTCAATTCATAGCCCACTAAACTATGACTGATGTAATAGACTGCTCTCTCATGACCTTGATCATCTTTTTGTGCGAGAAGAGCCCCTAATGCCGACTAAGTTGCTGAAATATATAAGATCAAAGGCTTTCCTTCTATAGGTGGCATTAAGACTGGTGGAGTTAGCAAATAGTCCTTGATTTGTTGGAATGCTTCCTGGAATTTAAGCGTCCACACAAATGGTACTCCTTTCTTGAGTAGATGTTGAAATGGATGAATCTTATCTGCCAGTTGTACTATGAATCGCCTAATTGACTGTAGTCTGCCCTGTAGAGTTCTGAGTTGTCCTATGCTGACTGGAGGAGGCATTTCTATGATAGCTCTTACCTTCTTTGGATCTACTTCAATGCCTCTTCGAGAGATGATATACCCTAACAATTTCCCCGATTTGACTCCAAAGACACACTTCTTCGGATTCAGCCTGGCATTGTAGTTCTCTAGCCGTTGGAATATCTTATTTAAAACCTTTCAGTGAGCTTCTCTTGTTTCTGATTTTGCTATAATGTCATCGACGTAATCTTCCATGAGAATGTGTACAAAGTCATGGAAAATTGTAGTCATTGCACGTTGGTAAGTAGCTCCTGTATTCTTAAGCCCAAAAGGCATAACGTTCCAATAGTATGTGCCCCATGGACACGTGAAAGTTGTCTTATGTTGGTCTTCAGTTGCTATTTTAATCTGGTTGTATCCCGAGAAACCATCCATGAGGGATAGCATCTCATACCCCGCTGTAAGATCCACTATCATATCTATATTCAGCAAAGGGAAGTCATCCTTAGGACATGCCTTGTTGATGTCTCTAAAGTCTGTACAAATTCGAATGCCCCCAGTTGGTTTAGTCATGGGTACAAGATTCGATATCCAATCTGCATAGTCTATTTTCCTTATGAATCCTACATCCAAGAGTTTCTTTAGTTCTGTCTTGACCAATAGAGCAATTTGCGGGTGCATTTTTCTTAACTTTTGTTTGACTGGTTTGATGCCTGGCTACAATGGTAAATGGTGCAATATTAGATCTAGATCCAGCCCAGGCATGTCAGCATACGACCACGCAAAGTTTATCTGTCTCTTTTGGAAGAAGTCCTTAAACTCAGGTTTTTCTGTCTCTGTTAAAGAAGCTGCAAAATATACCATCTTTGGATTCTCTTTTGTACCTATGTTGACTGCAACTGATTCTTCTACTAGCATCGGTGACTTTTCCTATTCAACAGAGAGAATATTTAAACCTCTATCCTTGGGTGCCTCAGGGAGGTTTTCGCCCTTGGATACATCCTTTATTTTGACTTTTTCTTTGTCCAAAGGTGCCTTTCGGTTTTCACCTAAGGACTCATCATTGTTCTTTTCATTGTCTTTTTTCTTTTTATCCTCATTTTTACGACTAGAGGTGTAAATAGACTCCCCAAAATATGCTTTATCATCCAAGTCTATGGTAAAACCAACTTTATGATCCCCTCTTGGTATGCCTTCTCGAAGTCCCATGAACTCAGCAATTGCTTCGTCGTTCTCGAATGTGTCTAAGATAGGTATACCTTGTTGATCCCAGTCTATAAGTTCGGGATATATGAGGGGCATGTCATCATCGGAGCTTTTAAAGGTAGCCGCTGAGAGGGTGAATAGTGAATGGTTGACATGGTCATAGAAGTTCTGGACTAACTCTTGCTGGGTCTTTTCCTTACGGGTAGGTAAACGTTGATGTGGGACCATTGCCTGGGATAGGTCGTTAGAAGATGGTGGTTTAGGTGCCCAAGATGCACGATCGAGTTTTTCCCAATAATAGATCTTATACCATTCTTCTTTGGACAAATTTTTCTTAGGACAAGGACTAGATGGTTTGGGTATAGGTTTCACGTTTAGGTCCAATTCTCCAAATAGTGTGTCTATGTTCATGGTGCTGGTAGATGAAAGGGAATCCCATTCACCATCGCTTGAGTAAGGGGATTCATCAAAGATTGGAGGGTTGTCGTAAAATGGGGTAGGTGGATCATGAGATGTCTCAGTGTCTACGTAAGCACTCACTTCCTCTTGAAATAGTGACGAAGTACTAGGAAACCCAATTCTAAGCGGTTGACACCCTAGCCCTAAGTATTTCGGTCGTGGGTGGGCAGTAATCGGTTCCATCCTTCCATTTTGATGTAGCCCTAACCCACTATGCCCATCATAGCCTTCCTTTTGCATTATCTTAAATCCTTTTCCATATTGGTTCTTAGCTATTTGAATAGACGGGGAGGGGTATTCATGTTCTTCTTGATACAACCAGGAATCACCTTGGTCCACAATTTCCTCGCTTAGCTCTCCCCATTTGATCAATGTCATTGTAGGGGGAACATTAAATATGACTATTGACTGTACTCTATCTGCCATAGGTAGGCCATATGCCTTAGGTGACTGACACAATATGATGCCTTTATATGATACTCACCAAAGCCCTTGTCTTGGATTTCAAGTTTAGGAGTAGTTGATGGAGGTGTGAATGATTTGGACTTAGTGAGATGTGATGAGTCAATGTATTGGGATGAATTGGATGATGAAACTTCTTGATTAACTGGTACTTGGCATTGTGGAATTCCCTTTAGGCTTGTACAATACTGAAACAAATCTGGATCACCATCAATAGTGATCTTGGTGCCATTATGTGTAAATTTGAGACATTGGTGATACGTTGAAGGTACAACTTTCATTGCATGTATCCAAGGTCTACCTAACAACAAATTGTATGGAAGAGTGAGATCCAAGACTTGGAAGCTGGTGTTCATGATTGCTGGACCAATTCTGATAGGGAGTGTGACCTCTCCTTTGGATGATCTTTCCTCATCATCATAAGCCTTGATGACTATACTCTTAGAGGTATCTACGCAATCTTCTGAGAATCCTAATGCCTTAACCAATTTTAGGGTACATAGGTTCAAACCTGCTCCTCTGTCTACCAAGACTCATCTGACTTTGGTTTCATGGACTAAGACTTCAAGATGTAATGGGTCATTATGATCAGATTTTTCTGTCGAGTAATCCTGTTGGGAAAATGTAGCAAAAAGCGAATTGGTTAAATATTCCACCATCTCTTCGAAACAATTGACATCTAAATCAGTAGGGACAATTGTGTTCTGCAAAGCTTTATCGAGAATGGCTCGATGCTCAGGTGATAAGGTCAATAGTTCCAAGATAGATATTTGCACAGGGGTTTTACTCAATTGATCAAGAAGGTTGTACTTGAACTTGGAAGCTTGTGTAGATGGCTCAGAAGAAGGACTTGGAATAGTGATCTTGGTTCTGCGTGTGTTGACACTACATTCTGGAGGCTTCTTAATGGTGAAGGTATTGACATGCTCATCTTTAGTGTAGAGGCTATTTATAATCTTTCCTTTTCCATAGTCAAAATTGGTGTTTGCGTAATTGGTTGATGGATCGGTCTTAGGTCCCAAACCGGAGGCTTTTCCTTTTGTGTGGTCATGTAATGGGTCCTTGAAGACCTTATGATCACTGTTCTTGGTGTTTTTCTGTCCACCAACCTCTATGGTTCTGTTCTCCACAAAGTCTTGGATAATGCCCTTGAGTTGGTGACAATTTTGTAGGTTGTGTCCTCTTATTTGATGATATTCACAATGGGCTTTGTCATCCCACCAGGAAGGTTTAAATTGTCCAGGAACATATTCTCTTGGTTCCAACGGTTTGATGAGATTGTGTTTAATCAATTCTTTGTAAATAACCTCGATCGGTTGTCCTAGAGGAGTAAATTCACATGTTGGAAATCTTCTTTGAGGTCGTTGTTGCTATGAATTTTGGAGATAGTTAGTCGTTTGATCTGGATTATCCATTGTGTCTTGATTTTGGTTGTATCCTCTCAGTGTGATAACTGGCCTTGTATGTATGTTTTTAGCATCAACAATGCTATCATTTGTAACATTCTTGTTTCTAGACCAGAATTGTCTTCTATCATTTGGCGCGTTTTGATTTTGGATAATAGGATTCCTACCTTGTACCTTTATTTCTCCTTTGTCAATAAGGCCTTTCTCAAGGGTGATGCCTTTCTGTACCAAGTCTAGGAATGACGTACAACAATGTACTCTTAAATCACTCCGCAGTTTTGGATTGATGTTCTCTAGGAATATCGTGACCTTTTGTTTCTCTGGTATCTCAATTGGACATCTGCTAGCTAGACTTCTCCACCTCTGAAAGAAAGTGGTGAAAGTTTCACCATCTTCTTGTGTCATGTGGCACAAGGTTGCTATTGTTATCTCATTTTCTATGTTGAAGGCGAAATGTTCAACAAACTTTTTAGCTAATTCTCCCCAAGAGCGTATACCATATGGTAGTTTAGAAAACCATTCCAGTCCTATCCCAACAAGGGTTCATGGAAATAGTCTCATCAGATATGTGGGGTCATACGATATGTCCATGCATGCTGTTGAGAACTCCCTAATATGTTCTAGAGGATTCTTTTTCCCATTATACTTAAGCAAAATAGGTATAATGTATCCATGGGGAAAAGGTGTCATGTAAAGTGCTCTGTCAAATGGACATGAACATAAGTCTTGTGCTGAGATAGTTCATTTCCCTGACATAGACATATTATCCATTTGTTGTTGGAGAGTTTGCATTTGATTCTGAAGGACATCGACTTGTGTCAAGGACATGGTGTTGGCATTGTTCGAATCAATGTAGACATTCTGATATGCCATGTTTTGTGATGGGTTGTGATTTGGTGAAGGAATATATCCCGTTTGAATAGTCCGTTGTGGGATAGGAATATATCCTATTTGAATGGTTTGACTTGGTGGAGGAATATATCTCGTTTGAATGGGTTGAATTGGTGGAGGAATATTCCCTATTTGAATGGTCTGATTTGGGATAGGAATATTCGTACCCACCTTGGATCTCTTGCCAATCGTGTTGGTGCCAAAGGGGTTGGATGAAGTTGCTCCCGTCGTAAATTGTAAACCTTGTGTTATGTTGAAAGGGGTTGTGTTTACAATTGATGATGTCTGAGTTGGTATGCCAGTTGGTATTGCTGCGGTGATTTGGGGCATAGAACCACTTGATGTCACTATTTGCATTGGTTGGGTAGATGTCATTTTCAATGTCTGAACATCAAATCCTGGTGGTAGTGTGGCACCTTCTACTAGAAATTTTGCTAGATAGCATTGGGGATCATTTGCCAAGCACTCATCCATGAAGGATGCAAATTCAGGATCTTGGACTGCAGACTCTATGTCTTCAACAAAGACTCGTCCATTGGCATCTCTAGTGACAAATTTATCAAGCAATGGTTTGTGTGGTTTGTTCTTCCTAGGTGGTTGAGTGCTGAAAGGATTGATAAACTCATTGGGGTCTGCCATTTCTTTGTGCCTCTTTTGAGACCTTGTTTCGACCATAAAAAAAGTTGCTCAAAATGGGGTAATGCAGACTATGCCTAAGAACTGGTATGACCTATTTCTATGTTTTTTGATTTTTTGGACAATAAGGATGTTGCTAAAATGATTTCTAGAAAGACGTATACTGAGATGACGTATGGTAAGACGGACAATATGTAAGACCTCGTGTAGACTATGATTCTAAAATGGGTATAACCTACCTCCTATGGAGTAAATGCATGCAAGGATTTATTTTGACCAAGGAACCTGATTGTAGGACAAATGACAGTTGACAAGGTGAACTTTCCAAACTAGACTTGTAGAGCTGAAAAGATTCACTAGATAAGACTAAGGTGACTAGGTTCGATGAGTGTGACAAATCGGGACATGAATTTATCCAAAGACGAGGAAACTTATCTATGCTGTGATATGCAATTTCCTAGGGAGTATCTAGATGCATGCAACTTAGGATGACAATGACGAAGACATGGATTGTAACTAAGATTTCTGAGGAAGTATCTATATGCATGTGACTTTGGATGACTATGATGAAGACGTGGATTGTAACTAAGACGTATATAACCACCTAATGGATGCAAGATTTTTGAGCAAAATTTTGACAATTTCTGTTCAGACTCAGTTTGCAATTTTGATTGTTCTTTGTTAACAGGCAGATGTGGTTCACCTAACAGTTGTGATTCAAGATTTGATAGTTGCGGTGTTTCTTACAGTTGCGGTCTTTCCTATGACAATTGCGGTTTACCAATTCACATGCTTTTTTCCTATTCTGGACTCTAAAAAACTAGTTTTCTTGATAGACACTTGCGGTTCGGACTTTGACACATGCGACTCAGGATGTGATAGATGCTCTTCGAAACTTCGAGATTGTGAAAATTATGACAGACAGATGCGGTTATTCCCCTAACAGATGTGACTCGCTAATACAGATGCAGCGACATATGTGACTCTGTTCCTGACAATTGAAATTTTTTTCCAAAAGTTGTTTGACTAACTTTGTTTGTTTGATCAAGATTTTGGCAAATACAACAAACAACAAACACGACATTCAAAGTATTTTCATTTTTGTGATGAATGGACTATTGAGACTCGAAAAACATTTACACCCTAGGCCTTTAGGACAGTACTTGTTGAATTCTTACTTGGATTTCTCCAGCTACGCATATTTATAGTGGATGATTAGTAGCTTGACCCCACTGGCTCCCCTCCACGGCACTCACTTATACGGGGCAGCCAAGCTACAGTACCCATGAATCTCCCATGGCATACTTTTCATCTCTACACGTAAACTGTAAGATTGTAAGATGGCTTCATAGGTCCGACCTGCTGCACCAACAAGTAGATAGGATTTTGGTAACTCTACAACAAGGCTTTTAATTCGGGCATTCCATTCGTGGGACACTAACCAACATCGGCAAGAGTCCATTTCTGTCCATCTCGTCAGATTAGTGTGCGTGATTCTTGGGGTTTCCCCAAGAATCCACTTTTGTATACCGGTTGGAAGTCACTTGGCTATAGCGTGCTATCGGTCTGAGTCATCTTGGGGTGAGTACTTTTTCCCACCAAGACAGGCCCAAGTTCTAGAGTCAGTAATTGTTTCTCTTACACCCAGGATCGCATGAATACGCAAGGGGAGAGGATACTTCAATTACTAAATCATGGGGTTATAAACTAACAATGCAGACATGAAAAACACTGGTAAATTATTAGGCCCGAACGAGATTGTTTACACTACCAAGTAGAAGTTAATTTTAACCCACAAAACGATTATCTATCTACCTAAAACAAAAAGTAGGCTAAAATGATAAAAGCATTAGGTCCTGCATGCAACTTTGTCAGTAGTTCATTGTTTGTCTTTGGTTTTTTGTATTGTCTTCTACGCTTTGTCTTGCAAACACTTGTTATTCCACCTTGACACAACTAAACCAAATATTAGCGAAAATCCAAATCACAAAAAAAAAAGCGAAAATTGAAAAATGGATGCACGAAAATCGATAAAACAAATAAAAATCTTTACCAGCTAGATGCGGCTTTTGGAGCCACAGATGCGGTTCGAATGGTTGCAGGTGGATGTGGTCAATGGAGTGTCTGATGTGGTTTGAAATTTGTCTACTAGCGGATGCAGCGAACGGCAGGCGGTTGCGGCAATTGACAGCTTGATGCGGTTTATGGCATGGACGATGCAGTTCGTAAGTACAGATGCGTCACTGTTTTTGATAGATGCGGTTCACTGGATGGAAAACCTATGAAAAAGAAACAAAAAAATAGAAATGGAAAATGGAAAGATGTGCGGATTTTGAAGTGTGTTCATGTCAGGTTCACCAAATGTAACTCAAGAATAAATCTGTGGTTCGATCTGCAACTAGAAATAACAATATTAACCCTAATCTAAAATCAAAACTAATCTAAAATCAAACAATAAAGAACGAAATTTGAAAACATAAATGTAAATTGAATTGATCTCATCGAATAAATGTATTCACCCTTTCGAATTAACTCCATTGCTCTTCTCCATTTTCCCTTTTAAGTATTCTTGCCCTTAGATTTCTGTGTTTGAATGCAAGCATAACTTCGTCGAGTGTCTCAGCAAAATATCGAAGATTGTTTCTTCTCAAAAGTGTATAATGATTTCGGGAGAGAGGAATAATGATAATGACAGGCCATTTTATAGATTTTGTGTTTTCAAATGATCAGCTCAGATTGAAAGAGAGATCGACGGATGAGATTGATGAATGCCATGCGATGAGTTATGTGATAGATAGAACGCGAGTTAGAACGTGAGTTCAACTGGAGGTAAAGACTAATTTTAGAACATGAGTTAGAACATGAGTTCCAATCTTCATCTTCAAAAAAATAAAAGAAATAGACTTTGTATGCAAAAGCCAAAGTTAGAAGTTGGAGAATAAATGCATGATAAATGCATGTGAATGCAAACTTGAGTTAGTTAATTAAATAAAGATATTTAATTAATAAATATAGATCATGCATATGAGTTGGAACTAGTTAATGACTAGTTGTGACGGAGAGTTCTCTCATAGAGATAACTCGAGTCAGACGATAAGTGCATGTAAGAGATAACTGAATGTTAGAGGAATGTGACATAATTAATTAAATAATGAATTAAATGTTAATTTAATTCAACATTCGAAATATGAGACTTTTAATTAAATAAATAAAGTAATTTATTTAATTTGGTTGTTGAAAAGGATAAATGAATAATTAAATAATAAATATTTAATTATAGATGAAAAGGGGTTAAATGAATAATTAAATAAAGATATTTAATTATAGTTGGAATATGATAAAAGGGGTAATTAAATAATAAATTATTTAATTAAGAAGGAAAAATTAATTAGTTCACAACATAATTAAATAAATATGATTTATTTAATTAATTAAGTTGAATAAAGGATGATTATGAATTAATGAATTAATTAAAAAGGGTAATTAATTAATAGAGGAAATGTGTTAGAAAGGCAATTAAATAAGTAACATTATTTAATCAAGACGACGGACTATAGAAAATTATGTTGAAATGTGTACTCGCAGGCCTAGACCAATTTTCGGTATCTACACTAATATTCTAATAGGTACAACCATATACATTATACTTCTGAGAACATATTCACATAATCAACACAAACTTAAGTTTATTGCTATCAAAAAGACCTTTCTAGTAACTCAAATGATTTGAAACTTGGATCACACATTCCTTGGGACACTTGAAGCTAACCTCAAAACCACAAGAGAAAAAAATCATCAGTGAATAAATACAAAGAATTTCTCAAAGACTTTGGAAACCAAACATCCAATCTACAACATACTCCATGAAATTTTGACATTAATGACAACCAAAATGCAACAACAACAATATCATGTTTCACTGCATAATAATGTGCACATAATTTTCTCAATGACACAATGATAAGAAAAACAAGGCAATTCACCATTACATAAGAAAGGTGACAACAATGGAAGACTAACCAATCATGGGATAAATCCACCATGATGAACAAGAGAGAGAGAAAGAGAACATCTCCACATGATGATCAGTTACAACCCACAATTGAATTATCTCACAACACAACTCTAGAATAGGATGAGGGAATAATAATCCTAAATCCATATCTAAATTATATTAACCAACCAAAAAAGGATAACCTTTACCAAATGTATTCAAACTAGGAGATACAAAATCTCCACTAACTGGAATGATGAGGTCACTTCTAGACAAATCACATGCTTCCCAAGATGTCCCATCGCAAAGAGACTTTGCACAAATGGAAAGAAATAAAAATAGAACACCTCAAAATCTATGAGAACTTTTTATAATACTAACAATAAAAATCATGAAGTCTTACAACCTTCCCAAGGCTTCACAAGACAAGGTGCACGGTCTCCCTAACCCTAGGTTTTCCAAACGACCAACTTTGAAACAATGCATGCAAAAAATGAAAGAGATGACATATAGTCCTCAATGATGAAACTTGATAACTAAGTTAGATCACTACTAGGACCCCAAGAATATGGTGAACAACTTTTTTTACATGGTTTTCCCATCTGACATTCCAAAAAAGAGAGGAACTGACAAGCCAAAAGGAGAGAAAACTTGACTAGGTTTTTGAAGACCTAGTTGAAAAAAATGATCACCAAGGGAAAAAAAGGGGAATAAAAACTATAAAAATAGGGTACAGGGCTTATAAAATCCTTAACTAGCCATATTTAATAGTTTTTTATATTCTAGAATTTGTATGGGAACTAGGCTGCCCCAACACACTTAACAAATTTTTTGAGTTTTTTGGCAAACAAAACCAAGTCATCCCTAAATACCAAGCTACCCTAATATGCTACCAAAACATCCCACATAATACCAAGCCACCCCAACATGATACTAGGCCACCCCAGTAGTGGTAGTCAATTTTCTGGGAGGTTGGGCTAACTTGCCTAATGACAAGGCCACCTAGGTGCAGTACCAAGCTGCCCAACTATGACATTTGACACTTAGGTTCATTTTAAACACCAAAGGATGTATTCTTATTTTTTATTATTAATTTTAGAATCATGATAAGAATATTCATAAGAAATCATTCTTGGTACCAATATCGAGACATGTAAAATGACCAAACTACTCTATTCTTTTACTTTACAATCATCTCCAAAGAGAAGTTCCAAAATAATAATTTTACAATATGAAAGAATAATATACATATATTTTCATGATTTAAACTTGAAAATAAATGATCCCATTTTGTTCCTCGATCTACAAACCTCAGGTCCCCAATAGTGGTTACCACACCACCTAACCTTGTGGAATCAAATGATTCACTCCTACCATGCTAGGAGATAGTTAAATGGGCCAAAAAACAACAATCATGCCAAAAAAATGGGGAGAATGATTACAATCATTCCATACATGATGAAAAAAATCCATAAAACCATCATATAACACTTTTCCAAACACAAGACAAACCAAATACAAGTAGGATCAACACAATATCTCATTGGGTAAATTCATCAATGTCACATCATAAATCCGCATTCGGAAAACTCACCAATGCTATACAAAGAATAATCCTTGGGAAAAATCATCAAGGGCATAACCATGGAATAAATCACTACAAGGGTATCACAAGGATCATCATTTGGCCAACTCACCAATGATAGATCACACACACACATGACACTAGGTTAAGATTCTAGAGAGCTAGTTAGGGAGTGTCATCACATTGCTTGAAGGTATGACACCTATGGAATCTAGTACTCCCCTCATATAAACGAGGATAATTTATCTTACAATACCCAAGCTCCCTATTCTATCATATCTTCCCAAACATCCTTAGTCTATACTAACACTCAAGGCATGAGAGGGGCATCCATTATTGTAGTTAATTAATTACATATGTTTCATTAATTAGCACTTGATTAAATGAATCCCCACCCATGATCAGCCTACTTTCCAATTTTGGTCAGCCTAACATGTTGGGAGCCACTCCCATAACCCTCTCTAGTACCTTATTCCTAGGCTCTTCACACTCACCAATGAGTGGCACAGAAACCAATGAAAAAATACAACTTTTCCAAAGTTAATGAAACTTTCCCAAAATTATTAATATCACATTTCATGAGGTTATATATTTTTAAAACATCAAAATTTATTCATTTTCAAACAAAACTTTTAATTTTTATCAATATTTTTACAATGTAAAAACTAGGTTTTTCCTATTCCACCATTAAAATTCATCAAAATTTCAAATTTTTTAAAAATAAATTGTAACAAAACCCTTTGGTTGCAAATATGCCCAACACCCCATTTTTATCATTTCCCAAAAAAATTAGAATGGTAACTATAGACACTTAAAATTGTCTTGACTTATTGCACATCTGAATTTGATTTCTAACACCATTTCATCACAAATCACCTCTTTTCGACTGTTTAATTAAATAATCTTTATTATTTAACTAAATTCATCAATTTATCCTATAAATCAAATGATCACTATTATTTGCCTAATTCACCTCCTTTCACACTAATTTTCATCTTATTTAATTGAGTAATGTGAATTATTTAGTCATATTGCTTATTTCCTCTCATTTAATTAAATAATCTTAATTGTTGAATTAAATGTCATTTGAGCCTCTTTCATTAAATAAATAAATAATTTAATGAGCATCCTAATTTCACTCAACTTGCACAATTAATTTTTTTTTTTTGTAATTGTCTAATTTTCTAATTTCCCTCACCCTCCCACTTGCAAGGGAATATTTGCTTAGAATATTCTTCCATTTGAACTCCAAAAATGAAATATTCCTTTGTAAAAAAATTCCAAATTTTTAGGGAGTGTGCTTATTTGAATCAATGAGAGTCATTGATTAAATCTTTTCTTCGTGTCAACTTGCATTCTCATCCATTGATGAGAATCCTTGATCTATGCCTTCACCTCTCATGGCCTCTCGTCCATTGATTGATCAAATCAATCCTGACCATTGATTCAACCATTTCTCCTATAAGTACTCCTTATTTATATGATAAAAGGATCCAATTCTGTTTTAACAAAGTTATGCTACATATTTGAATACTCACTTTCATTCATCTTGCATCCATTTTAGCTTTTCATCCACTTTTAGCTTAGTTTTCATCAATATTAGCTTATTTTCATCAATGGAGTTCATTTAAATGCTTGTTCCAATATATGGATTGGGAAAGGGATGGAATTCCACATTAATGCAACACTGAACCCTCAATGGGATGAGGTTTGAGGCATTCAACTAGGTTCCTTTTATGCATTTATTAATAGTATATGTTTAAATGACATCTTCATTCTATGTTTTCAAGTATATCATTGGGAGTATAGCTTAGCTAGTTAAGTATTCCTTAGAATCTATTGGATCTAGTGTATTTAGCTTATGTTATGATTATAATCACATTTTGGCACTAGGAGGGAACAACTAACCAAATTTGACAAATTTTGCTTGATTTTCTCCCGTTTTATAGATTTTAGGTTGGGCGGCACTTTTGCGTATTACCAGAGCAGCACTTTTGTGGAACAATAGTTCTTTTGATATACAATGTCACTTTTGATTTACAAACATACTTTTTCTTTATGGCAGTGCTTTTGATTTTTTTAACAAAGAGGCACTTTTGATATTGTGGCACTTTTGACCTCTTGGGGTTTTTTGTAGGTACAACAGAGAGGCGGTTTTGAAATTCACCATTGTGGCACTTTTGCATTACAATGACGCTTTTTCATCACAATGATTCTTTTGTTGTTTGAAAAAGAGGCACTTTTATGGCACATTGATGCTTTTGCAAGGTAAAATAGAGATTTATATTTTATGTCTACTTTGAATTTTCAATTCAATCCGCTCTCTAATCAGCTACTAACTTCTAGTTTTTTCTATAAGGCTAATTGATTTTATAGGTTTGGAGAGGAGAAAAATCTTAAAGTAAAGGAGCATAGCATCACTTGATCTATATTGTATAAGTTTTTTAAACAATTATAGGATGATATAACCCATCATATGTTGCTTTATTTCATGTTTTAGGACAACTATCTTTCAATTGGGGTTTACAAAAAACAATGCTATAATCTTTTAAAGTTTTCCAAAATTGAATCCATACATCCTCACCATTTCAATTTTGGTTTAAAAGTGAACAAACAAAAATTCATACTTCAGTTTGGTGCTATTAAAATGAAGTTATCATTGCCTTTGAGGATTTAAAAAGAATGAGTGTATTTCGTTCTTTTTGTGCTTATGTGAAATTTTAGTGTGTATCCACTCCCCTTGCTCTTCGTGTGATCTTGGGTGAAGAGAAACACTATAAGTTTACAAAAAAAAAATCACCCTAAGAACTTGCTATGTATCTTCTCCCGTTGTGCTTTGTGTGATCTTGGGTGAAGAGAAATAACATTTTTCTTGTCTTTATTATATAAGGGCCTACTAATGAGATACATCCTATAATGGAGAACTCATATAAGTGACTCTAGAAGCATGTTTACTAGTGGGCTATATAAAAAAATTTGAAATCAAAATAAAGTAGCTTATATCGAGGGTGTGGTAACACGACAGTTCCTAATCCTCATCTGAACATATGAGTTGAGAAGTAATGGCTAAAGCTTTAAGTAGATTACATATGGTTTATACCCCCTATGTTCACGATGTCATTAAACACTTTGTCTTAGAAACTTATCCTTGTTTTCTGAAATCTACTTTGAAGTAGTGCATGGGAGGTGCACCACTCCCATAAGTTACTTATCACGTCCATTTTTTGGTTGAGGCATAAAGCTTAAAAGTTAATTCTCTTGTACAAATCTAGGCATATCAAGATCGTAAATTTCCTTGACATGGCCTTTTTGACCCCTCCATTTTCAAAGATTACATCATTCCTTGGGGAATGAGGTAAGTCTACTAAAAAGTGCATACCTTTTCTTTAGGTTTTTTATGTGACTTATTTTGTTGAGCCCGACTAGTAAATATTTTGTAAGAAGACTTGTAAAATATCTCCATTATCACCTTTTAATTCAATTTGATACATTTATTGATTTAAAAATAACTCAAAACAAACATTGAACATTGTCACCAAGATTTCAAACCCTTTGGACTTAGTGTGAATACATTTGGAAAGCCCTATATTGCTGCTTGTCTCTAAGGATATTTTTTTTCAAAATAATATCTTTGAAGGCTTCTAAATATCTGGACTTATATCTCAATTCACATATTCCAAAGTAAACATAGGAGACTATGGCTTTAGCCTCTTGATTTTCACATATTGGGCTTTGTGGAATGAAATTCTCTTAGTTATAGACATTTAGAGTCAAATATAATCAATAAATTTTAATGTGGTAAAATAAATCTCACTAATCAAAGCTTAACTCAATTGAACACACCACAAATTGGGCTTATTTTAAAACATTTAGACCTCCAAAGCAACAAAGTGACAAGGAAATTTATTTCCAAACATTGAGTTCTTAGGTTTATCACTTTAAGGGTAAATCATGTTTTTCACTACCTTGATCTTGTAAAAAAAGGTCCCTCTTGAACATTAGGATCACTTATCACATCCATCTCAAAACAAATTGACATCTCACGTCACAAAAAAATTTAAAACTTTGGGAACATCAACATTCTAGACTTAGGTTATCACCAATAAAATCCCCTAACTTAGCTATATGTGTGTAAATGAATAATTTTCCATACATTTAGTTAAGTTATCCATCATCCTTTTGAACAAATCTATCCTAAAGGTCACAATTCTACCTTTAGATTCACAAGTTCATTAGCATCTTTATGCAAAATATCAAACATCAAACCTTTAATCTAAAGTGTTGTCGAAAGTTTAGAAGTTCATCATCCACTTACATCATTGTTCCAAAACACCTTAGAGGGCCCCTTTTATCAAAATTTGAATCAACTAGAGAGTTCCAACAATATAAATCCCAAAACACATCTCCCATAGTTGATCCATAATTTATGGTAACGACAAGATCACAACATAAGAAAAATATGGAGAAAAAAAAAACTACATCTACCACAAGTGATCCCACCCAAAAGAATTCAATCCTAGGAGCCACTCAATCCCATCACAACAACCACCGAATCCACTAAACATGGGGTATGAATTAGAATATTTCATGAATAACCCACTTGAGCTCACTGAAGAGGAGCTCCTTGAAGCACAAAAACATCCTAAAATACACCATATCATCAACACTTTGATGAAGAAGAAACCTAAACAATACATTCTAGCTTTAGCAAAATAAGGGGCTAAAATCCATTCAACATTCAATTTCAACACAATTAGGAAAAAACCTTAGGAAATGTGGCTTAAATTTCTAAAGTTTCCACCACACAACCCTTGGTACAAGGTTTGAATCAATCTATAATTCAACCAACTTCATCACTTGTACCAAGTTGACTATTGACTACTAGTCTTGAAATTCATCTAGGAGCTAACCTTGGTTTCAATCCCAATTTAGGAGGTAACACAATTTTGGGTACATAAGACACAAACCTTCCCCAAAACATAAATTAGATACCAACATTTAGTGCTCAACCATACTCTTCCACCACCACAAGTACCCAAAATTTTCCTAACATTACACAAATTCATGTGAGCCAAGTACCCCAAGTGGAACAACAAGGGCAAGTGAACACCATCACACAAGGTCAACCCTTAATATAACAAGGTAAAACATAAAACTCCCCAATTGACACATCAAAACAAGAGGTTCCATAAGACACTCGAACCAACCCACAAACAACACCAAACACATTTTTCATGAATCCCATAAACCAAGAAAACACCTTAGTACCAAATCAAACAGAACAAGGGAACCCTCAACATCAAAACAATCAAGGGAACCCTTCAAATCAATTGATCCAAATCATGCCACTAATATTGCAACACCAAGTGGCACCATCTCAACCATTGGTCACCCAAGTAATGAAAAATCAAATGGGACCCCAAACCTACATCCATCCACCTCAATCTCAAATTTTATAAGGAATTATAGTGCAAAAAAACACTCAAAATATCATCACACAACAACCACTCCCCAATAAATTCAACCTGGAAATCACTCACACCATGGTCCCTCAAAATCTACCTCATGTACTAAAAAATCCAAACATTCCAAGCTAATACAATATAATGTTGCAAGCACAACAAGATTTACAACAACAAGCTCAACAACAATCTTTGCAACAACAACAAGCCTATCAACAAGCATTGCAACAACAACAAGCCTATTAAAAATCATTGCAACAACAAGTCCAACAATAATCCTTACAACAAAAACAAGCCCAACAAAAATCCTTACAATAACAACAAGCTCAACAATAGGCATTGATTGTAGAACAACAACAAAAACAAGCCCAACATGCACAAAAAAAACAAAAAACACAACAACAAGTGTTGCAAGCACAACAATACACTTAACAACAAAAAATTCTTGTGCAACAATAACCACAACAACAACAAGGCTTGTAATAAAACCCCCAATAATACACCAACATGCAATAAAACGTCTTGAACCCAAATGTACAAGGAGCATACACACCTCCACCACTATCACCATCACCTAAACAATATCAAAATCCACCCTACACACCATATAAAACCCCCCATATCAAAATCCCACCTACAACTCATCTACCATCCCACACTATAACACATATGCTCCCCAAAAAAATCCTCAAGACAATTTTTCATCACAAATTAAGGTGCTCACACAGAAAATCCAAGACATCCAAATGGTGAAAAAAAAAGAAACCACATGCACAATTGGACTTGTGTCCATACCCCTTTGATAGAAATATAGCAATGATACCTTTCCCACCTGGATTTGAAGTCCTAAAACTTGACAAATATAGAGGGTGGGGAAATCTAGTGGATCATATCAAAGAGTTTCATGTAACATGTATGGAAGTTGCTTAAAATTATTCCTATTTGATGTGCCTCTTCCCACGTAGTTTGAGAGCCCAGCAATTGATTGGTTCTCACATTTACCTCCAGGAATTCAAACCTTCCAAGAAATAATCGATCAGTTCATAGATCATTTCTCCTACAACCTAGACATGGATGTAAGCTTGGAAGAGTTGTACACCCTAAAGAAAAACAAGGGTGAATCCTTCACGAATTTCCTACAACGATGGAGGAAGAGAGCTAGCAAGAAAAAATGGTCTATTATCGAAGAACAACAAATATGGATCATCATTGCCAATGTAGACACAAATCTATAATTCCAATTAAAGATGCAATATGTCACAACATATGAAGAGGTTATCCCTAGGTCCCTTAACATCAAGAGAGACTTTATTGCACAAGGAAACACCCAAACATACAAGAACAACCACCCATACACTATTTTAATGACAAACCCCACTTTTAGGCCAAGAACAAGAATGTTACTAGTGATGGTGTTTTTGATGCAAAGGTGGTCATAAGTGCTCCCAGAAAAATAAACAATCAACCAAAAAACATGCAACAAAACATACCACAAACAAACACATAGCCACGAAAAAATCAACCAATGATCAATGCTATAAACACTCAACATGGACCATGAAGAACAAAAAGTGATCCTAAACGAAAATTCACTCCCTTAGGGGAACCTATGGAAGATGTGTAGAAGAAGTCGATACAGCCTAATCTTATCACACTCCCAAATTTAACAAACTATCAAGATCCATAAGTCAAACCTCCTAGCTATAGAGAAGATCATTTTTGTGAATTTCACCGATACAAAGGTCATAATACACAAAAACAAATTAGACTCAATCATCTAATCCAAGATCTTATTGAACAAGGAGACATTGATGTTGATAAAAAATCTAGGAATGAAAATCTAAAAATTTACACAAACCCTATACCTAATCATACAAAATAGAAATATTAAGGAAAGGCATCAAGCTCAAATATTGTAAACCATATTGATGATACCACATTGGGACACATTTGTGTTATTCATTCATCATGACATAAGGAATTAGACATGTATCAAGATACGATTTTAAAACAAATTCCAAACCAATCAATAGTCTCTAGTGCAATGTTTCATATTGCAATGGCATCAAGTATGTATTAGATTGTGATATATCTCCCATATATGACTTCATGAATGGGCATATTGAATAAGTTCCAAATGATCAATAAATATCCCTTATTGCACCTACCTATAATTTTTTTTGAAGAGTCTTTTACTGATGATGTACCATCCACCCAAGGATCATGTCAAGAGGAGGCTCTTGAGGATAATGAAATTTTCTCCAAATCGAGTCAGGATCAAGAACCCCTATCCCCACAATATTTCCATGATTTACATAATATATTTTAACCTACAAGTGATAGTTTCTCTACCCTAAGCCAATTAAGAACTAATGGACATCTTCCAAACCATTTTAAACTCTAGAGATATCATTGATATCACCCCTAAGATGTTTCTTCCTAATGGATATATAAACATTCTTCATCCAAAACAAGATTATCCCACTCTTGTTATTCCCACACAAGAGCAAGCAACGGTCGAGATTCTTGATTCCTATAGTGATTATGCATCATCAATATATTCAAAATTAGCACCAACATCTTCTAAAGCGATATCAATAGATAAAGATGTCATGAAATCATAGAAAATAGTTAATATTTTAAAACAGTGGGAACCCATAGCAATATCATGTTTTCACGACAAGTCATATTCAGTGGTTATTGATCAAAGGATACATTATCAATGCAAAGTATTAGGTCTTGTTAATACCTTAACAATATTAGGGGTAATTTTGTCTAATGTGAATGTCAACATAGGTAGCATGAAGGATCCTTATGATGAAAATACTATCAACACTATGACTAGTCATATCATGAATCTCCATCCACCTATCATCTCATACACAAATTAGGACCAACATAAAAATAAATATTCCTATCAAAGCAAGGAGAAGATCATCAAATAAAATGAATCCATAAAGAAAAAAGGATAAACTAAATACAAATGGATACCAAAGAATACAAAAGAAAATAATCCCAATCATACTCCATCAGTCAAGAAACTATGGGGAAAATACAAAAAGGGAAATATATCCATCAAAGATGTCCTCAAATAAAAAATTGGGATTCTCAAGTGATGAACAAATTATATCAAGTGGTTGGTCCTAATTTCACAAAAAATGCCATATCTACTCATCATTTCTCATGTTCCCAAGTTTGGAGAGTCAAAGATTCTAAACCATTAACCAATCCATCTCATATTCCTTCATGCATGACACCATACACTCCATTAATGATATCCAATTCACATTGTTCATATGTTGGTAACTACCCTTCATCATAAGGATTCTAATGACACTATATCGCGATGTGTGCACATAGACAAGGTTAATTCCGGTACCAACAAGGTAGATCAAAGTTCTCAAAAGTTGCATTCAAGTTCTTGTATCTTAGAAAAGAAACTTCTTAGAGTAGGATATTTTTGGCATATTATGACAGTAGCCTCTACATCAGTACCGCCAGATGTTTCAACATGAAGGTAAATTTAAAAAAATAAAAATCAAGAAAATAGTAAAAATCAAAATCGTCCTCTAGTGAAAACCACTTTGGTGGTGCTTTGGGCAAGAACTATGATGAAAACCTAGCAAACAGGCATCATGAGTAGAATTCAGCATCTATATGATCCTTTGTAGATGGAAGTATCTCATCCTTTTCATGATAAATCCAATGTTCTTTCCACCCATCCAATCCAACTTTATCCAGATATTTCAGGTTATCTTGATCTTGACAAAGGTTCCACATACACTTCAACTCTACTCATGGAAAGCTCTTGAATTTTGTTATACCATTTTGTCTCATGAAGTCTTGTATCCCATATCTAGCATGATAAAAATATTTTGAACTCTTTGTATATAATTTACCTATCTTGGTGTGTTCATTGAACTATGAAGCATTTCTAGACACTAGGGGAAGGCTATTACACTCGTGTTTCTTAATAACTCTTGATCCATGTATTATATCCCAAAACATGACATTGAAATCATGATATAAGTATCATTTATCTCAAAATCTCATCAAAAATCCTAAACATTCAAAAAATATTCAAAGCATCCAAAACATCCAAAACACATCAAAATCCCTAAACATGTCAAAAAGTTACAAAAAATTTAAAAGCATACCTTGTTGAACTACGTTGTCTCTAAGCTTGAACATGGGCAAGGCCATCATTGATGTGCTCCCAAGACACTTTAGGTTAGGATTTTGTCATAATAAACTAACAATCCATCAATGCTCAGATTTCATCAATAAACGATTACTAGTCAGAGTCAGTTGAACTACGTTGTGTCTAAGCTTGTACGTAGGAAAGTCCATCATCAATACACCCTCGAGGCATTAGGTTAGTCTTTAGGAGTTCATCATAATAAACTGGCAATATATCAAGTGTTCATATCTCAATAATAAATGGTTATTGGTCAAATTCAATTGAACTACACAATCTTTGTGTGTATAACATAGGCAAGGCTAATCTTTAATAAGCCCCTAAGGCTGTAGGTCAATCCCTCTTAGGTCTTGGCCAAAACTTAGAAAACAAAAAAAATTGAAAACACAAAACATTGGAAAACATTCAAAAAACCCTAAACAACCTCACATAACTTGAAAACCTAAACATTCACATATACCCAAAAAGATTAAAAAAAATAGCCCCAAAATATTGCAAAGTACCAAAAACATTGAAATATTCCAAAAATTCCAAAACCACCCATTCCATTTTTCTTTCACCCACAATAAAGCTCCAGTCATAATAAATCAATCATCCTTTGGAAAAACAAGTGGGAACAAGTGTGGAAATTCATGAAGTGTGAACCTGAATGTGAAAATCTAAATTCTAGATCATGAGTAAACACGTTGTAATGTTTGTATCAATGACCTATCAAAAAATTAGTCTTAATCAAAACATTTGGTAAACATTTCCTAGGATGCATCCTTCCTATAATGGACATAATCGTCAGAAATCACCTTAGCTATGTTACTTTGGAGAAAGATATAGATAACATTGATTGTTTATTTTGATATTTTCTTATGGTTTATCTTGTTGACTCATTTTGAGGACCTCTCAATGATATCTATAAAAATGATTTAGAGATAAAGGAATGGGGCATCGATCATTATCTTTCATTTATTGTGCTTGTGGGATGTTCTTGTAAAATAATCTTGGAGAATACTTAGTTGTGTGTAGGGAGGTCATTCTGAATAGATTGTTGACTATTGCATATGCTTTGGTCTAAAGTGTTCTAAACTTATAAACTACATTCCAATGAGGTTTCTGTATTTCAAGGTGTGAGCAAGGATTATCCAATCCATTTGCAGAGTCAAAGTCCATCGCATTAGATATAATGCCATCCTGGTTATCAATACCTTGATGCATCTTATCTGTGTTATATCAAAAATAAGGAATGAAATGATGAAGTATCCCAATCCCTAAAACAAGAAAATCATCAATCTCATCACCATATCTAATAAAGTCTTGAAGACTCATAGACTTGTTGGAATTCTGAATCAATCTCAAAATCAATGGTTAAATCCATTCATCTTATTCTTCTATCTTCTTTCCATGCTAACATGGTCTCATGATAGCCAAAAAAATATATAATAGTGCATCCATCCTACATCCAAAAAACCATCGACATACATACATCTTGCATAATCATAATCATAATCATCAACATATCATAAGCATGACATCATCACATGGGAAATATGCAAAAGAAAATGCATCCATCTCATAGCATGTTCAATAGAAAAGATACTAAAAAAAAAAAGAATAAACCATCCATTGCATTACATTCATAACATAAATCATACATTTCATATCATATAAACATCGCATCATGGATCATACATCACATCATATCATATGCAAAAATAAAGAAATGCATCCATAACATAAACATTTGCATCCATCCATAGTATGTGCATACATACATGAACATGAAGCATGAAATAAATGAAGCATCACATCAAATCATAGAACATCATATCATAATAAAATCAGTCACATATAGATATCTTAAAATATGACTGTCATGATACAAAGTTATAATCAATGTGTAAATTTCATCAAAAATTGATATACAAGAGGCTATCAAAAATCAGATGATGAATGTATATACAAGTAACATATCATTGTTGTACATTAAAAAAAATTCTTTAAAAGTGCAAGGCTAGCCTCAACTCTATCTCTCATCATGTTGAGATGGGTCCTATCAACGGCTCCCTGAGGGTTGCCCAACTAAAGGACCTACCAAGCCACTCAACACAACTCTACTCTTGTGTGAAATGTTTGGTTGTTGTTGCTCTCTAGGCACCACCCTATGGTACAAAAAATTGTAATAAGAGGCCTCTACCATTACCTATCCATACATGTGTTATGGGACCTATCCTTATGTATGCATCATTGTGGCCTCTAGCTATTACCTCCACCCAATCTCCTAAGAAAGCTAGATGGTGAGTTGTTGGAATTGTTATTGGTCCTGATCCCGCTCACTAGTGATCACCTATAACTGTTGAAGTGCCTTATCATGCTCCTACCTCAGTCTATCCCTTTCAATAGTGAGTGCCTAAATATGTGAATCCAGAGGGTCTGGACCTTGGGCTTTCTACTGATGCTACTAGTCTCGTGGTGGTGATGGTGGTCATGCCTATCTTAAAGGATCAATCAAAGAAGGACCCTGATCTTGCCCATCATTCCAATCTTTGTTACCTTGTCCATTCTTTCCATCTTAGGGAGGCTACTGAGGAGGTTGTTGATGCCCTCTCCTTGTCCTCTTCTTGTACCCTATACCCTATCCCTACCATGTTCCTATCCCATTACTAGGTTTATCAATTGAATTGATGCAAACTATATCCACCAAGTATCATAGGCATGTCTAGTAACTATATCATATGGTCCTAAGGTGGAATATGTAGACCCCACTCAGTATCTCTGGCGATATGTGTGAACACAGATTAATACTCCTAAGGAACGACATCCTGAATCTCCCAAAACTATCGAGCAACCTGATCTATAAGGTACCTCTCAATCATCATGGGTTCATGACCCTTCATATATTTGGTCTATCTGGTGTAAAATAGTTTCTAATAGTCATCAAACCATGGCGGTGCCTTCAACCATGGCCTCCACCAAAACACTGTCATCTCATCAATAACCCATCTCTAGTATGAGATACCTGCTAGCCCTGTATGGTGCAGAGTGGTCATGGCTCCATATCAATATAGTGTAGGCTCATCCACATCAATATCTACCAAGGTAATAATAGGTATGAGCATGATAATGTGCTCCCAAGCCCAACTATGTAGAAGCGTAACCCTAGCTCCTATACTTTGTCCCTACATGTAGATGACCTAATGCATATTGTGATATAGAGATGAAAAAATAATGGTGCCCCAAGAAAAGCAAGTCATATCTGATATCATCCATGACCAAGTGAGTCTCCAACCAATGTTGAAGCCTTCACCCCACCTATTTGGCATGAGCACTCTATAAATCAAAGATTTGATAATCAAGGTCAAGTTTGGTGCCTGTCTACTATAATCCTATAAGTTAATCTATGCAATCTCTACCCACAAGGTATCAACACCAAGTATGTTGTAGCAGGCCATCATCTCGACATCCACATCATAAATAACTTGTTGATCATGGATTGACACTTGCACGATGCACCCGACATCCTCTAACATGACTGTAGCCTCTCTAGTAGGCAGGTGGAAAGATGATGTCTCACTATGCCACCCCTCAATCAATGTTGACATCATGGCTAGGTGAGTCTTGATCTTGAGCATGTGTACCACGAACCCTAGCCTGATTTCTCCTAGAAACATCCTCGCTTGGTCAATAAAATCATAAATTTGGGACAAAATTCTAGGTCTATGCTCCCTCGACTGAATCGATTGAATGTTCTCTAGCACAATTGAAGTGAACCACGTCAAACTTTTTGAAAAACATAAAATTTCAAGTTTTGAACCTTAAATTGCAAAAGCTCCACTATTTGCAAAAGCATGATGGAATTGTGTGAGCGACTCTATACCAAAAATTTAAAAGTGATGTTATTTTCAAAAGTGCATTGGTATTTCAATAGTGACGCTGGACCTAAAGAGAAAAAGTGATGCTCCTTGCAAAAGTGCAATGATATTTCAATAACACCACTAAACCCTAAAATCTATCACATTTCCATTTGCAAATGTGCGTAAACTTTTCAAAAGTGATGCTATCCCTAACTAGGAAAAAAATGTATTTGCAATAGCACCACTCTTCCAGCAAAATAATTGTCAACTGGGTCAAAAGTGCCACTAGATAGTGACACTATTGACTAATGCTTTTGACCTAGAAATTAATGCATAAAAACTCAAAAAATGAAATTTTTTTCTATTTGCGTACCAAAGGCCTTGGGTTTGCTACCCACTAGTACTCTCTTACCCTATCTACAAGGTGTTGTGGGAGCTCATGATCTACCATTTCACCAACGTGCTAGAGAAAAAACAATAGAATCTCTCTAAGGCTATGAGTACAAATGAATTGAAAATGACCCCTCCACCTCTATTTAAGCATAAAAATTAGGGTTTTTGCCCTAATTTGAAGGAGAAAATGGCATTTTGATCCTTTTTAATCAATTTTTGAGCTATGGGGCATATTTTGAGGCATTTTATAAGTTTTTGAGCCTATTTTCACATACTGGAGCCTATTGCACTTGAATCAATGTTGAACCTTTGTCGTAGTCTCCACCCAAAAATTAAAATTTATGCTCGATTTCTCAAGGGGGCAGGGTACCATCTTAATTTCTTCCACTAGGGAAAAAGTGGGGCATCTGAACCAATGTAACAAGTACCTTTTCTTAAAAGAGGGGAAAAATGTAGAAACTTAAAATTATCCTAACTAATATTTCACATATGAATCTGATTACTAACACCATTTCATCATGAATCACCTCTTTTTGACCATTTAAATAAATAATATTTATTATTTAACTAAATTTATCAATTTCTCCTATTAATCAAATAATTACTATTATTTGGCTAATTCACCCCCTTTCACACTAATTTTCATCTTATGTAATTGAGTAATGTGAATTACTTAGTTAAATTGCTTATGTCCTCTCATTTAGTTAAATAATCTTAATTATTAAATTAAATGTCATTTGACCCTCTTTCATTAAATAAATTAATTACTTAATGAACATCCTAATTTCACTCAACTAAGTGCACAGTTAATTTATTTTTTTAATTATCTAATTTGCTAATTTCCCTCACCCTCCCAATTACAAGGGAATATTCCCTTGGATTATTGTTCCATTTAAACTCCAAAAATGGAATATTTCTTTGTAACTAACTTCCTAAAAAACTTCCTAAGTTTTAGGGAGTGTTCTTTTTTGAACCAATGAGATCCATTGATTAACTCTTTGATCCATGTCAACTTGCATTCTCATCCATTGATGATAATCCTTGATCCATGCCTTCACCTCTCATGGCCTCCCATCCATTGATTGATCAAATCAATCCTAACCATTGATTCAACCATTTCTCCTATAAATACTCCCCATTTCAATGAGAAAATGATCCACTTCCATTTTAGTATGCTACACATTTGAATACTCACTTTTATTCATCTTGCATGCATTTTAGCTTTTCATCCACTTTTAGCTTAGTTTTCATCAATATTAGCTTATTTTCATCAATGGAGTTCATTTAATGCTTGTTTCAATCTAAGGATTGGGAAAGGGATGACATTCCACATCAATGCAACACCAATCCCCCAACGGGATGAGATTTGAGGCATTTAGCTAGGTTCATTTATGCATTTCTTAATAGTTTATCTTTAAATGGCATCTTTGTTCTATGTTTTCAAGTAATTCATTGTGATTATAGCTTAACTAGTTAAGTATTGCTTAGAATCTATTGGATCTAGTGTATTTAGCTTATGTTGTGATTATACTCACATTAACCCTGCCATTTTGTAAATTCTTAAAATTTAAACCAATCTCTACCTTACACAAACCAAATATGAAATAAAAGGAGATGGGAGTATTCTACACTCCCCTAATCATTCTCCTACAAGAAAACTTGAATACTAATGCTCAAACAATTAAAAAATAAGTAAAATATCTCTATGCCCTTCAAATTTTGAAATGTGAAATTTTCCATGCATGCCAAATGAGGAGTCATGAAATCAAGCATACATGACCCCTTCCTGATTCCTATCCCAACAGATTTGACCTCATCAAATTATGATAATAATTTATCTCCCAATCAACAATTTTCAAATTTCTCAAAACAAATATTTTTCCCTCTCAATATTTTTTCCAATTTCACAGCATAAAAATAAAATAGAATGCTTTTTTCCCTATTTACCCATTTCACAACTCAATTTAAAAATTAGTTAAAATTTCATATTTTTATTTGGATTTCAAAACTCCCTCAATTTCTCCCAAAACCAATTACACATTTAGATTCATTCCCAAATAACATATATCATTTAAATTTATGATTTAAATCCATATAAGCATATTCCTTTAATTTTACAAAAATCAGAATTCACATGGGATGTTTAAATCACACATAACTCACAATTCCCAACCTGATGAGTTTTTGAAATTTAAATTAAACAATAGATGAATTTCATTTCTTCTTTCATTCCATTTTCCCTTTTCCCAAATTATAGAGAATATTTTAATAATAAATATAAGAATCATTTAAATTCCTAATATTTCTTTTACAAAAAATGCAAAATTTAAACCATCAATTAAATCAGACATTTACGGGTTGTTCACGACACATAGGGATTCTAGAATAACTCCTAAATTGGATCTGAGTTCACATAAGGTCAAATATGACACATATGATACTTGATTCAAGTACAATCGGTGAATGGATATGAAGAGGCCCAATGTGAAATCTCCAAATTATCCACCATTGGGGAATAACTTAGACCTATGTAGCTAGGTGGAGAAATAACCTTGTACCTATAACCATCAATGCACATCAAGTGTACCTACTCAATGTATATATATATATATAGTTGAAGCACATTATAATCACCCTAATGGGGTCCAATAACATAAGAATAAAATGGCATTTGTACATCCATCATAAAAATACTTAAATAAATCATTCCTTCTAAACGTCAATAATCAGGCTCATATTTAATCATAGCATAAATATGCATTTCACTGAATTGAAGGATAATAATAAACAAATCATGTTAACACACAAAATACTACTAACATGTTGAGGAATTTCATCTTGAACATGCAGTGATTCATATACACCAATCAAAGCCATAAAATAATCTCCATAACAATCATGAGGAAATAGTGAGGCTAAAACATCAATATCACATTAATAAGATACAAACAAGAGAGGCACTACAAAAAGTACCAAGGCAATTATGAATGTAATATCTTTCTCAATCAAAAAAGTTTTTTCTTTTATTTGAATATTAAAATTTGGGTCTACAATATCAAAACCTAGGTTTTGAGAAACTTTCTTGAAATGAGTGGCAAGAAAATTTTAATCAATCCATATTCTTGTCTTGTTTTTCATTAAATATCCACAATTTGGAACATTTTAAGAAAGGTAGTCTATCATATTATTTAGAATCAAAGAAAAATCATGACCCTATCTCATTTAATGATTTTTCTATCTCATACAAAGCTAAAATAGTTCATATTAGGGCTATTTTTTCTACATTTGTGAGGATTTTATAGTTCAATCCATAGGGATTCATATTAGGGCCTAAAGTTATATAATACTATAAAATTAAGGAGCTACAAGAAAATTGATACCTTCCTCAAAAAGGGAGAAAAGGTTAACGTTAGTATATTTCAAAATGGGTTTATTAAGGATGAGTTATCAAACCATGAGATGAACTAGCCATTTCTCTCATTGGATAATTAATGCTAGAAGGAAGGTAAAAAGTGATATATTCTTAACACTTTTTAATGTTGAATCAATTAAGACATAGAATTACAAATTAGTTTTTCATTTTTCTATGAAGTTTCTTGGATTAATCAATGGTTAATGTGTTATTGATAAAGGTTGATATGCCTCTTCATCAAGAGATATTATTTATTTAAGTATGAGCTTGAAAAAACACCAAATCCTACCCTATACCTCAAAATTATCAACCCCTCTAAAATGCCTCCCAAAAGTGGTTCATCCCCTATTCCTCATCTTTTTTTTGGTTCCCCTACTAATTACATATTCTAATACTCCTACTATTGGTCAAGATCCTATATATTTTCTTATCTCTCCCCATAAATCTCCCATAATTATGATAATTGATAACCCTAATGAGGTTGCAAGAAACCACAAGATCCCAAGATTAAAGATGGTTCTATGGTTACTAAAATATTGGTGCCCCCTAAGACTTCCTAGCTTATTGAAACCCATCTTATCGATACTCCTACTCAGAGGGTAGACAAAGTAAAATTTTCAAACTAGAATGATCTTCATCTAGTTTTCATGCTAACATTATTCTTGCTTGCAAACTAAGCTCCAACAAAATTGTGAAGCTATATGATGCTTCTTTCGATGCAACTAGTAGAAAATTATCATAATCATAATGAAAAATCATATTGTCAGAATTGTGTAGATCTAAAAGAAAGGTTTCAAGCCTTACAAGAGAGTTTTGACCTCCAAATTAACATTTTGAAGTGGTTTATTTACAAACTTCAAAATCTTAAAACTAGAATATAGCACATTCAATATAATTATAAAAAAAGAGAATACTAAAGGAGGTAATAGAAATATGATTTTGATAAATATTCATGGGAAGAAGTAAATAAGTTCTTCACTTTGTTTCATAATTGGGAAATATTTGATTAGAGGATGAATATGCTCTAGAAATTTAGGATGAATTAAAGAGAAATTTTATATAAATTATGGTTAGTAAATGTATAATTAGGAATTTAACTAGCCTATTTTTCCTTTAGATTGAACTAAAAATTTGAAAAGAAAGGCAATTGGAAATGGGTTGACCAATAGAACTAGGGCTAAATCCTCTACGCATAAGTTTGTTATCATTATAATCTAGATGATTTCACTCTATAAATTTTGTTTGAGGGCCAAGTCTATTTTATAACCAAAGAGTGGCATGCAACTTCAAACCTTAAGAAGTTGGCTAATTCAAACAAGGCGTGTGTTTTATGTTGGTTTCTATATCTTCTTTATTTATTTATACTATTTTTTTTGTTGATTCTTCTTTTGTATGTTGTTCCTATCGGCTTTAGATCCCTTTTTATAAGTCTCGTATCTCATAGGATTGATCTATTATCATGTTAACAATGCTTTTGTAAAAAGGTTTGAGTCTTTTTTAAAACTTATTTTTACCTTTATTATAAAATGACCAAAATAAATATAAATATATAGTTACACCAAAAGACATTATACAATGGAATAAAATATCTCAAACCATTAAAATATTTAAAATACATAACCAACATATTATTAAAAACTAATTCAATTAAATATATATATTCCTCTATAATTTATATCTTAAATAAAATAACTCAAACCTATATATTCCTCTTTAAATAGAATAACTTTTAAGTAAATAAATATAATTTTAACAATTTTAAAAACTCTTAAATAAATAAAATAAATATCTATCTACACATTTCTTATTTAATATATAGACATGTAAATAATATTATTCTTATATTTATATTAGTAATATTATTTACATATATTCTTAAAATTATATGGATTAGAAGAATTATTGTATAAATTATATTATCTTTATATATATATATATATATTAATTACATGTATATAAATAATATTTTTCTTATATATGAGAGCAATATTACTTGTATACTTTCTTATATGTGAGAATATTTTCAATAAAATAATTCTTAAGCAAATGTATCTATTTTATAATATTGCATTAATTATTATTAGTTTTTTTTCTCTTTTATGTTACAATCAATAATGATGTTAATATTAACTTTTGGTTTTTAAATTATTTTCAAATAAATTTCAACAATTATTTTTAATTAAATTTATGGTTCAATTATCTATAATAAAGTTATTGTACTTAAATTTTATAAATAAAAAGTTATCTCATTAAAATAATATTGTTTACATGTTGTTACTATCATGTCCATCTTAAACAAATACATGTAAAATATGTATAAATATATCATTCTCAAAAGGTCTATTTTTTCATCAATTTATCATATAAAAATAGACACCTAAGAAATGAAATCCTTCTATGTATTGTACATAAATTTATCTGAAATAAGTATATTTAGAATACATAACATTTTTTTTTAAATACGATACTTGATAGACTATACTTCTTATTTATAATAAAATAAGATTAAATCCTTGTTGAAGTGGTTATAGGCAATTTATCATTTGAATAGGAACATCGTTGGTTATAGAAAACTTCACAATATTTTTTTATTTTTTGATGGGTAACATGAGAATTTTTAGCTTGGTCAAAACTGGGGTACCACATTCTTAGTATGAATGCAAAACATTAACACACATAGTTCAAACCCACAACATTGCAAGTGAGGCCAAAAATGGGGTGCCACATTCCTATTATGAATGCACAACATTAACACACATAGTTCAAACCCACAATCTTGGTAGTCTAGTAGGGACAAAAAAACCCATGAGAACATCAATCTAGCGAGGGTTTGGAGCATGAAGTCGCTATCATGAATTTCAATAGTTTCAACATGAAGGTTCAAACCCCCAAGCATAATGCCCATGATCACAATGACCCAATGAAGATTTGAACCTTGGTGACAACAATAATACCACAATTTAACTCACACTATATCATGAACGATGAAAACTTGACAATCTTACTCAATAAATAATTAAATATTTAAACTAATTACATGTCAACTATCTAAAAATTGATCTTAAAAATATTAAGTGTTTGATACAAATACTAAATAATAAAAATAAGACACAAATTAATAAATTAACTTTTTTAAGGACTCTAATAAATAGCTCTTATCCATGTATTTGACCCACGTATGAATATACCAACTATAATAAAATGTAAAATATTAACAGGGGTGAATTCTCCCTTGACCAAAAGCAAAAATGATGTGCTAAATATAAGAAAGATGATTGAGTTTTTGGCAAGTCATAAAAGAAAACATACTTTAACTCCAATTCCACAATATGTGATGTTTGAGACGCCAACTCACCTTAATTTAAAAAATAAAAATAAAAAAAAGTAAACCTTTATTTTAGCTGCATAATAATTTTAATTTCATAGTAATGATAGTTAGGTGGGCACTCAACTAATAGACAGCTATCTTCACCATAAAATTTAAAAATTAGACAGCTCAATAGATTCAAGTACTAGGAAGGTTGATAAAAAGTAGTTTTAAAGTAGACAGCTCAATAATTCAAGTACTAGGAGGGTTGATGAAAAGTAGTTTTTATGATTGCATTTAAGCAACTAATAGGGAATGCATAGGATATTAAAGTGTATTAGTTTTCTTATCTAAGATTAGAAATCTCTAATCTGGTTAATTATAATGTTTCAAAAACTCTTCGTAATAAGGAAATTCAAAATGCATCATTATGGCACAACAAATTAGTGATTTTGTTTTATTTGTCCCTTAAATAAATGATAATGTTAATAGAGAAAATACAAAGATATAAAATCATAATATCTTAATAATAAATTGTAATGATGTAATTTTTATATTTAAATCATTTTTTTTTAATTATGTATTTTTAAGAAAGTGTCTTGATATATTAACATATTGATGAATGATATAATTTTGTGTAAAATTAGGTGTTTGTCTTATGTCATCTATTTGTGTCTTCTACACATTCCTATACATTTTATCATGTATTTGATCTTTGTACTTGTACATTGTATTATATTCACCTCATTTGTATATTTATTATGCTCATGAATGCATATATTACCGTATGACCATTACTGAATACAATTTCACTGTTTTAATATCTAGGGTCATTTTTGTAATAAAAGAGTCAACCCTAAATTGTAGACTTGACCTATTCAAATTCAAAATTTTAATTCAATTTTGGTCTTTCTACTTAGGGCCAACTAAAAAGGAAATTATGGGATAGGTTGTTCTATCCTTATATTTAAGGCATTCATGCAATCATTTTACACTTCAAATAATCAATGGTTTAAGAGTTATATTCATGTATCATTTACATTACACACTTTAATTGGATCACTAAATAGAATCTATGTCTACACAAGCATTTTAGAAGCATATGTATTACTAAAGATTATTTTTCATCTTGTACACACATTTCTATGGTTTGGACTAAGAGAGAATGTCCCCTTGTGACATAATAATCCTATCAAAGTATTTATAAATACTGTCATCCTTCCAATATTAGGAAGACACAAAAGAATCTAGAAACAAATAAAAGAGTTGAAATTTAATATAATTTTAGATCAAGTCCATAGGTGAAGGACAAATTTATGGTCATGGATTCAAACTTGATCACCATATTTGACCTAGAATAGAGGGAAAAAAATGTTTGATCCTAAGGAGAATACCATACTAATATTTCTTGTTTGAAATATTAACATTATAGATTTCAAGTTCATGATAAGAGCCATGCATATGATAATGGTAATAAGATATAGTAGAAAGAAGAACAAACCAACAAAAGAAAGGGTTGTGGGCCAAGATGCCCTAATATCCTAAATATGCAAAAATAGAATAAACCTTTGAGTTGGAGTAACACCATATAATAATCCTGATGGAAGAAGCCAATCTAAGCTATATGTCTAAGAGATCCCAACACATATTATACTCTTCACATATCCTTATAATGAGATCATTTATGTAAAATTTTTCCAAATAACCAAATGTGGGGTTAAACTATTAAATCCATGTAGGCCTACTAATTACCTAATATAATTAATTACATAAGTTATCCATATGGCCCAATATAGCTAACTTAAGGGATGTGTACTATACATCAACATATTCATCAACCTACATACATTATAATATCATATCCCTACACACGTAACATGTCAACCCTCTATAACAATATTATTAGCAATCGTTATTGTAAGCTATGTGTGCACACTTGTGATTTTAAATTTTTTTGTGCCACCTGTGATTCTTGATGATCCAGCATGGCGGGGGGGGGGGGGCAATGGGGCTCCCCCACCTAAATATTCTACTCCTCTTGGAACAACCTCCTCATTGTCGCCTGCAAGGGGATTAAAATGTACACCTAGTAAATCTCCTATTTTGAACTCTTTGGATAAGGTTTTTTTTGGTCGAGGCGGACCTAGCTTCCTATGTGGATAAAATTGTGGGTAGAAATGCTTTGACAAAGGCTTTTCAGGCTTCTTTGTCCATTTTTTGTACTATGGAAGGTAATGAAGTGGATGTCCCAGATCTGCTCCTAGACAAGGCAATCGAGGGCTTTAAGTTGTCATTGGTAGTAAAATAATTTTCTACCCATCCAAACACCGACTAGGTACAAAAATGGGCCACTAATACTTGGAACCTTAAGGGTAGTGTCTTAGTTAGTGTTATGTCTAAAGGACTATTCATGTTTAGCTTTTTTGTTCCCGAAGATATGATTAAGGTTCTCATGAGAGGACCTTGGGCTTTTGACAGAGGATTTAAGAATATTTTATCCCTTTGTAAGTGGAAGCCAATTTTTGATGCCTCGATAGACCTTGGAAAGGTGGATCCCACCTAGGTTAGGCTACCGGGCTTTCCCTTAGAATTTTGGAACCAAAATATCTTCAAAGGAGTTGTCAACTCCTTTGGTACCCTCTTGACTATTGAAAAAGTAACCCAACTTAAGTAACGACTAGTCTTTGCCATAATTTGTGTGAATGTCACTATTAGCACAGTCCTCCCAACTTTATTGAACCTAAAGTCAAAATTTGGTAAATGGGTTCAACCCTTGGAATATGAAAATGCAAACGTTTATTGTTAGATCTACAACAAGTTTAGCTATTTAAAAGATACTTGTAGGATGGTGGAACCAAAGAACAACTAGTCTGGGGTGTTGCTTAACTCTCCCACTAAAAAATTTTCTCGTAAGGCTTTGATGAAGGAACCTATCACTCATTTCCCTTCCTCAAAATCGTCGTGTCTTGATAAGGAGCTAGAGCCTTTCCTAGTCATCTTGGTGGAGCACTTTGTTGAGGAAACCGTGTTGCCTTTGGCGTTGAATGCCCCTCTTGATAGGCTTGAAAAGGTTGTTTCGAATGTTGAAGCAAAATAAAAACCTATATCCCCCACCTCATAGGCTAGCTTGGATCCTCAATGCATTATTGAAATGATTGATAGAAAACTTATGGTGAGCGATAAGAGGAACCTGTCACAAAAAGTGGAAGGAGTATATCAGATAATACAGAAAGAAGATGTAGAAAACCTAGAGGAAAGAGAGATAGACATTCCAAAGGAATACAATTTGGTTTCTTCCCCCAAGAACATTCTGGAAGAACTTAGTCAAGTGGTGGCTCAAAATCCAGATGTTGAAATGGAAACAAATAAAAGTCTTACAGATAATAAGAGTTAGAAGAATCCTTCTTTTCCCCAATTGGAAGGTGTGGGGATGAAGAGTGAAACCAAGCTAATCTAAAATCAAGAAAGAAGAAGAAGTCAGATTTGGGAGGAAGCAATAAAGTTGGTAGACCACCTTTGAAGGAGTCAAGGAATAAGGATATAAGAAGTGATACGGCTTCAGGAAAATAGAAAACCCTTTATTCCTTTTCAGGAAATAAAACCACGAAGAAGTGGGAGGTTCTCTCCCCCATTATAGTAGTATCAAGGTGATATTGCCTCTCTTAGTTTTCAATGCATCTAATTTCATGGAACATAGGGGTCTTAATGGCCCCTCCAAAGAACATTTTTTAAAATCTTATTTGGAAAATTTGAAACTAGATATTCATTTAATCCAACAAACTAAAATAAAAAGAGAGAATTTTGAAAAAGTGGTCAATGGTTTCTAGTCTAATGCTAACTCTATGGTAAGTGATGTTGAAGGTACTTCAGGGGGAATTGTAATTTGTTGAAATCTGGCTAGATTAGCTATCTTGTTGGGTTTTAGCAAAAAAAACTATTTGATGGTTTCATTGAAAGATAATACTACCTTTGTTGAATGGAATATGGTAAACATCTATGGACCCAATTCACACCTTGAAAAAATCAATCTTTGTAATTTGTTAGAAGTTAATATAAGCAATAGAAAGGAGGAGTTTTGGATGTTGGGAGGGGACTTTAATTCTTTGATGTTTCCTTCAAAAAATCTTGGAGGCCCAAATGAATTTTTAGACAGTATTATGGATTTGGTGGGTTTCATCAATTCTGGTGGGTTTAAAGGAAATTCCTTTTATTGGGTCTCTTTTTACTTGGTCTAATAGATGACATGGTAGTCATCTGATTCCATTGAAACTAGACCACTTCCTTATTTCCTCAAATTGGAGGATTCTACAAGATCTCACCCTCATTAATCTTTTGAGAACAGGTTTGGATAATAGTACACTCCTCTTTAAATGGGATGACAAGAAAAAGGACCTTTTCCCTTTAGATATGAAATAATGTGGATTCACCACCCTGATTTTAGAACTCTTGTTGAAGGCTAGTGGAATGCTCCATGTAGTGGCACTCCCATGTTCTATTTGGCTCAAAAGCTAAAAAAAGATAAAGATTATGTAAAAGGATAGAATAAATACTCTTTTGAGAATATTTTCACTACTAAAAAATAACTAAAATTAAAGATTAAGGAGATTCAAGAATTTATGGAGCAAGGTGATGTTGGTGAAACTATTTTCAATGAAGAAAGGGACTTAAGAACTCAATGGTTTAAATTAAACAAAAAAGAAGAGATTTTATTTGTTGTGCACTTTTTGCACACACGCCCCACTGAAAGCAGGGACCCTCTTTCTTGCTCTTTTTTCTTTTGTTCTTGGTCTTTTGACACTTTGTTTTTGAGGATTTGCTTGCTTGGGCATGTGCTTGGATGTTTATCTTGTTTGTGTGGATGATCCCCCTATGATATATATTGAAAACCTTAAGTTTTGGACTCATTCCAGGTTTTTCATTGCTCTCGAGAAAATCCACTACTAGCGGAATTCCCCGGTTTCCTTGAAAACCTGGTGACGACTGCTATTCACTATGATCCAAAGATTTTGGTCCTTTGCGGAATTTCGTCATGACCAGATTTCTCCGAGGGTCTGTTGCCTTGTCGAATTCTCGAGTTTTCATTTGACTTGTCTTGTTGACTACATTAACGCTCAATTGTATGATTTATGCGATGGGTATTAAATCATTTTTTGGGAGTTTTGTGCCACTAAAGTTTTATCGCTTGCTTTCTATTGGTCTGGAGTGCTTGATCCTAAGTGTTGCTGCTAGATTGTGCATTTGGGATTGAGCTCAATTGTTGCGGTTGGGTTTTCTGGAAGCCATTTGCACTTTTCTCAGAATTTAAGGTTTCTTTCCAGCTTCTATTGTTTTGAATTTCTCTGTCCTCATGGTATGTACATGACACTTTCTCTCTTTTAATGAATCAATTGAATTACTTGATGATTTGTGCATATGTGTTGTGAGTCAGAATGTTGATATGGTGGGGTTTGGTGATTAATGCTTGGATTTCTAGTTTTCTTTTGGTGCCCCTACATGTGGTTCGCGTTTCCTTTCTTTTTCTTGTTGAGTGTGCATGCTTATTTGGAATTTTGGGTGTGCTTGGGGTTTGAGTTCCTGCGTGTTTGGGCATTGAATATCTTGAAGTTGGGTTATCCCATTCTATTTGAGTGCCCATCCCAAGTGAGTTTTTGAGCTTGTCTTTCGATTTCATCATGAGGTAGCTTGCTGGTATGGGCCATGATGAACCTTTTGTAACCTTTGTAAACAGACAAGTTGAGTCCAAGATTATCCTGCACACTCATGGTAGAATTTTACCGTTTCGTGCCTAGGGAATCACCGATCCCTCACAATTTAATTTAGGTTGAGTTTTGAATTCAAAGGTGATCTATGGGAGGTTCAAATCGAGCTGATTTCAAGCTCCAGATCCTCAAATTTGTGATTGTTCGATCAATTTGAGTGAGGTCGAGAGAAAACATGGATATTCAAGTTTTCAAAGACTTCGCGGAATTCCTTATCTGTCAGAATTCCCCGACTTTCTGTTTTCTCTTTGTTTTCCCGAAATGTGTAGTGATCCGGATTTTTGCTTGCCTCACGAATTTCCTCCACCTTTGGATTTCCCCGGTTTGTTTGTCACCTTGTCAATTTCTCGAAAATAGGCTTAAATTGTGAGAATTACATTAGCTTTGTTGGAATCCACGGCTTCAGGATTTTTCCAAAAGTTCTTGGTTCCTTCATTTTCCTAGAATTTCTAAACTGTTTCTATTTTCATGGATTTCCGTCTAAGGCGGATTTTCCTGAAGTTTTGCTGAAAATGGAGAATTGAAGGATTGCATGAAAGTTTGCTTAATGATTATGCATTCGGTGATTGACTTGGACTTATTTTAAGATGTATCATGTTGTTTCTTGGTTAATGACAATAGGTTAAGTGATTATTGGATTCTTTTGTGCTTATTTCGCTAAAATCTGCCTGGTTGGGAATTTCTCAAAATTCCTCTCTAACCTGGATTCCATGGGAGGGTTGGAAACCCGAACTTTGAGATGGTTAATTTTTATGAGGTTTTCGAGCATTTTTTTTATCATGAGAATTTTATTGAAGATGAACTTATCATTTGTGATTAATTAATGTGTATTCCATGTGATCTTTATTATGGTTTCTTTGTCGAATGTAGGCTGAGTCAGGTAAGGCAATGAAAAGTGGAACCAAGGGTAGAGTGGTGGATCTAGGTGCAGAGAGGTCTTCTATTTCTAAGGCAGAAAGAATCAAGATGGATATCAAAAGTAGAATTGCAGAGAGAAAGTTGTCCTCCATCTAGTCGGGGGTCACTGATACAAATGTTGGATTGTGGGATTATGAAGAGTTGAAGACAAGGATGGTAGCACATGACTTTCCTCTTATGGGAAAAAGGACATTGGAATCAGGATTGGCGCATGTAGCTGGATTTCCTCCTACAATGCAGTGTTATGAACTGGTTCTTGAATGTGTACAACAATATGACAGAGGTAAACAAAGGATAGTTGGTCCCCAAGGGAGAATTGTGGAAAATATAAATCTTGTGTCTATAGCCCAGACCTTTGACATTCCTAACAGGTCTCATGTGGTGGCTTTTGACATGGATGTGGCAAAGAAGTTCTATGAAGAAGATACATTCAAATCCCAACAGGTCATTAACTCTTGGTTGGAAAAACCTAAGTCTCACTTCTCCAAGTTTCCCAAGTAGTTGGTCAGACTTAAAATTAGGAAGGAATACTATGATGTTATCACCCTTCTCAATAGGGTGGTAGGGTTGAAGAGTGCAGGAATGTTCAAAAATTGGATGTTCCATGTCATTTCTAGGATGGAACAGGGTATAGACTACCACTGGGTAGGTATAATAAGTGCCATGATTCATGAACAAATGTGTAATGTCCTACAGACTAAGATTTTCACAATGACTTCTTACCCGTTCTATGATTTAGCTAGGTTCCACCCATACAAGGGATTGAGCACAAAAGGTGTGTTTGCACAAGATGTAATTTATGAAGTTTACCCACAACTACGCCTGGGTAACTCAAGCTATAGAAGGGTGAATGATGCATTCACCATGTACATCACTAGGTTTCTCCAAGGTGCAGAGCATGTATGGATCTCAGACAATGCCAAGGAGTTAATTAAGAGGTTTGGAGCTTGGTTTATCTAGCTCCCCACCTTTTCATACATAATAATTGATGGTTGTCAGAGGGATCCATACAGACTCCCTAGGTACCCTACGGATCGTTTGGTACTCCTGGAGGTCACAAGATAGATATGTGACTTTGATGTAATTGTGAAGAGGAAGAAGCACAAGATCGGGTTTGATGGTGATTTTCCTTTGAGGATAGGCAGTGATGAAGACTGCCCTTCTATTAACTCGGCCCATGCTTCTGAAGAGGAGATGAGTACCCTGGGTCTTCCTTTCCACTCCAAGAGGTCCAGGTTTGATATAAATGGTGAAGCACATAAGAAGGATAGTAGAGAATATAGTCACAAGGATGACATAGAAGACTATTGGGCCAACATCAGTGACGAGTTTGAAGTCAGAAATAATAAGTTCTCCAAGTTACCAGTCAGCTTGGTACAATTATACAACATAAGGTATTTTCATGATCAAGTTGAGGAGGATGAAATTTGATTCAAGGTCATAACTTTGAGGTTGTGAAGGATAAGCCAGTTGGAGAGGTTGATTGGCTGGAGGAAGAGAAGATAGAAATGGAACAAGTCATGACTCCACTAATCAAGTATACCAAGCTAAGGCTCAAGCACAAGATGTTGGAGTTGCAGAGTGAGGGTGTGCAATGCACCTATGATCTTATGGGAGACTTGGAGTCTCACTCTACTACCAAAGAATCACCTGCATAGGACCCTAAAGAAAAAACCAAGGTGGGCTATCCTTTTAAGATCAACCTTAAAGATGTTTAGGTGGAGGAGGTAGGAGAAGTTGAGAAATGAAGGAAGCCTATAGCCAAGAAAAGGAAGCATGTATCGAGGAGAAAGAAGGTTGAAAGAGCTGAAGGAGAAAAGGAAGAGGCCAGTGTCCCCTCACCTAAAAGGAGGAGGATTGTGAGGTTGTCACAAAAGGATAAGGGAACTTCTAAAGAAGATGAAGAGGGTGACATGCTTGTGGTAGAGGTAGAGAGATCAGGGGAAAAGACACAATCATATATGAGGAGATCAAGGACTCTTTCTCACAAGGATGTTGCATCGAAAAGAAACGTTCCCATGACTACTCCTATCACCGAGCATAAAGACATCCCTCCTCTTCATGAGACTGGGAATGTTCCAGATGAACCAAAAAGATGCTAAAGATCCCCAAGATTATGGAGAGGAGGAATTCCAAGAGGGTGATCTCTACAATGCTGAGGAAAAAATAGATAAGGTTCTGCAATCTCCTCTGGTGGCTTGTGAGGATTTACCTACAAGAGGTGAAGATGATAGACCTCTTCCAAGAGAAGAGATGCCAGATAGGACCCCTTCACTAGTGCATGAGAGGGAGGAGCACAGTAAGGAAAAAGAGGATTCAGTTAGGGAGATCCCTGAGGAGCCAAGTATGAAGGAAAATATGCCCAAAGTTCAACATGAAGAAGATGGACAGAGAAAAGTACAATCATAATCTATTGTTTCGGGCTGGTTGGATAAAGAGTTAAAGAGAAAACAAATTGTGGTGGATGATACTCCTCCTAATTGGGATGAAATACTAGCAAACATTGGAAAAGGGAAGACAAAGAAGAAGGCCAAAATCATTTCTAGGATTGAGAGAGATGATGCGAATAACAGGGTAGTCCACATTGCTACTCTTGCTCCTGACAAGGCCAGTGATGATGTGATTGGAAAATATTATAATGTGTAGACTATCAACCTAGGGCATGCTTCCATGGAGAAAGACATTGAAGAATATGAAGGCTCCAGTGTTGTAATCCTTGGCATATTGAGGAAGGAGGTACAAACTAATCCAGAGTTGGAGAAAGAAAATGATAGAATTAATAGATATTTTCAAGAGTTGATGAAACCCTTGCAATCCATCAGCTCTTCCTCATCTGTTGCAAGATTCCTACCTCAAGAAACAACATCAGAGTTGGAAAGAATGAATAACACAACACATGCTACAGTCAGCTAGTTACAGGGGGTGCAAACCAAGGGAGATGATTCTTTCAAAGAAATCCTTTCGACTAGAGGAGATGCAATGAGGTTGTTAGATTTGCTAAGGAATGCGCTAGCTCACGATAAGGAAGATGTAGATCTCTTGTTGTAGAAGAAAAAGTACATCATGGAATACACTAAAGATAAATTGATAAATAATGGAATTCTTCCTTCCTCAAGAGACACAGTGCCTTGGGAATGGTTTGAAATTTTGCAGATAAGGAAAAAGGCTTTGAAGAAGATATATAAACAAGGAAGGCAAATTGAAGACATCTTGACTGAAATCTACAATAAGTGTATTTCCTTTTTTGAAGTGATGACAAGGAGAAATAAATTTGTGCCAAAGCATATTAGTCTAGAGTAGTTGAGAAAATTGTGGCGAGATGTGTATTCTCTAGTCAATGAGGGCCCTATCAATAAACATCAATTGGATGATGCAACAACTTACATTGTAGTTATTGAAAGATATCAAATAAGTAAGGTGGATTGGGATAAAGTGGTGAAGCAATCAAGAGATGATATCAAGTCCCTTGAGAGGAGAACTAGGGTTTTACCTATGCGACCTATTGCCAACTTGGACAAGGTGTTTTTGATGGTGCAGGATAAAGTGGAGCATGCCAAGGACAAAGGGGAGAAGTAGTTAATGCAATGCTACATCAGAATTTGTGCTTCCCCATTATTTTTCCTCTTCCTTCGCATGCATTGGACCGAGATTTTTTGGAGACCCTAGGCCGACATGGATTAAATTGGTGCATTTAATGCACATTTCACGTTATTTCAAATTTCTCTTGGCCGACTTGTTGTGTGGATGTTTATTATTGTAAACCCTAATTGGGCCGACATATCTTGGGGGTTTCTATAAGTTTGGTGTTATGCCTCATTTGTAAGGGGTTAGTTAGTTAGACAATTTTATATTGGAGCTAATTGTGATAAGAGAAAGGATTAGAGCTAGAATTTAGTTTACTTTTCAAGCAAGTGTTGTAATAGAAGATTGGAATTGTTGCCACTTTGGATGATTTAATACAAGTAAAGATATTGTGACTTGGTGCCTTTCTTGTGTTGAGTTTTATCTGGAATGGTTCTTGATATTCTATCTTTGAAATTGCTTAAGTTTATTTGATGCTAGATGATTTGATGATGTTTTGGGTTTTATGCTTGAAGTTTTTGCAGCAATATCTCATCCATAATTTTTGCAATTAGTTGATTGTTAGCTGCTTTGCAAAGTTAGCCTGGACTTAAAACTGTGCTTAGTTCAATTATGAATACTTGTTCATTTCAATTGCAATAGGGTTGTCTTGAATGAATATTCATATTTTGAAAATATTTAACACCTTGGAAGATTGCATTATTTCTGTAAGATTGCAGATTTATCTGGGTTGAACAAGAGTCAGTTTATGAGGGATTGGTCCATTTTGAGCATTTCATCTTTTTCATTGTTAATCTTAGGGTTATAATTAGTCTTAGAATTATCTCTGAAACCTTTATCTCTTTTGTTATTTCTTTGATTACTTGGGTTATATTCGAGATCTGAAGTATCACTATATTGCTAGATCTGATAAATCTAAGTCCAGTATTTGCTTGTAGTAAGGTCCCTTTGTGATTACCAGCATTTTCACATTATCTCTAAGTTGTTGTGTTGCATTATCAAGACCTAACATTAGAGACCTTGGGGTTATCTCTTTTCCAATAGAGATCGACCTTTCAAGAGAGATAGGATATCATATTCTGTTTGAGTTGTTTCTATGCAAAAAACACCATTAACAGATTGGCGCTAGAAGGAGGGCCTGAATAAGAAAGTTGGAGCATTTTCTAAATGCCATCTCTCTTGAAAGGTTCATAAGGAGAACCAGATCTACTCCAGAAGAGGAGGAATTTCAAGATTTGCAAGTTCCTAATAGGGCAAGAAGGACCAGGAGAAGGGGAGAATCATCATCCAACCAAACACTCCCATCATCCCCATCATCCTCATCCTCATCATCCTCATCGTCATCCGATTCTGAAGCCATTCCTATTCTGCAACCCCAACTAGCCATAAATTAGCCATTACTTCCTCCACCAATGGCTTTTATAGCCAATAACCCATCTCCTTTGATCTTCAATAATTACAATGTCATGCCCAAGAATCCTGAGCACTTTTTCTCGAAGTTCCATACCAATGATCCCAATAGGACTGTAGAGGATCATATTAGGATTCTATAGACCTATCTGAGGGGTAGAGGAATCAACCATGAGGATGTTGCATGCAGGATTTTCCGTTATTCTCTGAGAGAAAAGGCCTTCTATTGGTATAATCACTTACCTGCTGCTTCTATCCATAATTGGACAAAATTGGAGACTCAATTTCTACAGAAGTTTAAAATTCCCATTAGTGCCAATGAGCTTTACATGCAATTTACTAGGGTTAAGAGGGAAATTAATGAGCCTATGGGGTCTTTCAATAATAGGCTTCAATGGGCATACACTAGACTTCAAGAACCTTATGATATAGATGATGCCACTACCCTAGAGGTCTAATTTGAAGCCCTTGAAAACCTTACATCCACCTTCCTTAAATGGAGGACTAATCCCCCAACTACCTTACTCACTACATATACAAAGGTTGTTGAGGTCAGCATAGATCTGAGGCAAAAAAATTCAAGACCTTTGCCATCCTTAGGACCTGTTGCTCACCCTGGACAATTCCAAGCTCTTAACCAAGCTTTGACTAATTGTGCTCCCATGATGAATCCAATACCATCATTGTATTTGATCCCACACCATGTTCCTCTGATAAATCAAGCTCAACCAATGACCTCTTATCCTCAACAAGGAGCCAATCAACCCCTTCACCTACAACAACAAGTTGGTTTTCCTACATATTTATAGAATTCAAAGGTCTTGAATTAGGTTGTTGGTTTCAGAGGAGCATCAGGATACTTGCCTGATAATGTGAATTCAACACCATAGTATGGTTTAGATGAGGAACAACTGGATGAGTTAACTGAGCAGGTGAAGAAACTGAATATGGAGGTGACCTACCTAAGAAATCAGTTTAACCAACTTCAGGCTGCACAAAAGAACATGCAATCAAATGATAATAGAGAGAACATAGATGTTGCTAAAGGAAAAAACTTTGATAGAGGGCAGTATTTTGATAGAAATCAAAATTTTGAAAGAGGACAAGGCTCTGGCTAGAACTATGACAGGGGGCAACAAGGTGGACAAGGGTTTTATAGAAGGCAACCACCTAAACATAATAGACCATGGAATACTGGGCCTAATAATGGAGGAATTCCCACTCCACTGGATCAACCTCCTACCTACGAGAAGCCTCCAAGTGATGTGTATCTGGCAGAAACAAGTTTGTCTAGATGGTGCAGGCTTCATAAGACAATTCAACATTTTGTGTTAGATTGCCCTGAGTTTCAGACTATTGTCTCCATCTTTCAGTATGAAGTTGAAAATAATTCCAATCATTAGGAGATTGTTCCCTCAAATCCTTATGATTCTCCAGTAATGGTACTTAACCATGCTCCATTCCCAAAAAATGAGGAGAATGAACCAGAAGAAGAGTCTGGTGACCAGGATAAAGAGACATAGCAGGTGTTGAATGAGGATGAAATATATTAGTTGTTTAATGAAGATAATGAAAATGATAATGGCCCTTTGGATGAGGAGGAAGTTGGTGTTGAAGAAGTTCAGATGTTTCAGCAACCCATAAAGAAATATGATTTAAGGAATAGGCCTAACAAGAGTCCACAATCTAGAGGCCCTTTCACTACTTTTATTCCTCCAAATAATTTCACTACTCCATCGGATCCACAAGCCAATAATAATACATATTACCCTCATGTACCAACACGGTACTTGTCAAATGGAAACAATGTTGAAATATCTAAGGATAAAAATACTAGTGGCTACAAGGAGTCTCATGCTAATATGAACATGGAGCAATTGGGCGAATATGTGACTGAAGAATTCAGAAAAGTAAAGGTAAGTCTTTCTGCTTTTGAATTATTAAGAGTTTCTGCTATTAGGAATGTTTTCTTGTGGTCTTTCAATTCAAACACATCACCACAAGGAGTAATTTCCAATGAGGTAGTTGTTAGGTCATTTAATTCATGGGCACCTAAAGGCCAGGGCCAGGTCCCACCTGCAGACAAGGGGAAATATAAAGATAGAATTCAGGTCGCACAAGCTGACACCCAGTTGAGCCTATTCCAAGGAAAGATGGAAAACCCTCCCTTTCTAATTTATGTTTGTACCTTTGGGAAGAATCTACATAATTGTCTACTAGATTCAGGAGAATCCACAAATGTTATTCCTTTTGTTGTCTGGAAAGATTTAGGTATTACCCCTATTGCATCTCAAAATAAGGTCACTAAATTAGACAAGACAAAGGTGAGTGTATTAGGAGAGTTGAACATGATCCCCACATAGGTTGCATCAGATCTGAGGGTGAAGCAGGTGATCAACATTCAGGTTGTTGATATTCTTGACACCTATGGTTTGATTTTGGGTCGGGATTTCACTAAGGCATTAAATGGGTATACATCTATAGACCATTCTCACATGTGGCTACCATGGAAAGGAGTCCCAAATTAGATTAGGATTGAAAGAGATCCCAAAATGAAGTATGTAATCACTAAGTACTAGAATAATTAAAATGAGGTATTAATATTAGAGGTTTTCATGGGGAACTATGTGTTTTCTGCAACAGTATCAGATACATAAGAGGTCTTTATGTTGTAGTGCCCCTTTTATGAATCTACATCAAAATCTAGTGGGTATGAGGAAATATTTATGATGCAAGATGAGTACATCAGTGATTCTAAAATATTGAGTGATCAAACAGATGAAAATAACGACCAAGAGGATAGGCAACTTAGTTTGTTGGATAACTTCTTGGATTTCATCCAGAAGTGTATGAAGAATCAGATCTAGTTGGGTAAGAGTATGAATTTCGAAGAATTATTGCTTCCTAATTGGTGTTGAGTCCATGATGCCCCCCACTCTGATTTGGAATGTCATGTATGTTAGACTATTGTGAAGCAGGTACAAAAGTGCATTAACCCAATCCCAATTGTCGGACTGAATATACAGGGAGAGCGAAATAATGACAAGGGTAAAAGTCCAATTCTTCCTAAAGAGCCTCCTATCTGTAGTAAAATGAAAAATGATTCGAAGAGATCAAGGACTGATGGTTGTTGGATGCTAAGATTCGATGGATCCAAATCTAAGCAAGGTGTTGGAGTAGGGTTTGAATTGATCAGTCCTAAAGGCGAGAGCTATTTTGCTGCTCATAGACCATAATTCCAATGTACTAATAATGTGGCTGAGTATGAGGCTTTAATCCATGGGTTGTTAATGGCATCAAGGCAGAAAGTTAAGATATTACAAGTTTTTGGGGATTTTGAGTTGGTACTCAAGTAGGTGAGGAAACAATATTCATGCCATGACAAGAGGATGACTAATTATAGACATAGAGTGTGGGATCTTATTGAGGGATTCAATGCTTTCAACATCCAAGTGATTCCTCAAAGTAAGAACCAAGTTGAAGATTATTTGGCATAGGCAGCTAGTACATTGCAACCCTTGCAACTTTCAAGATTGAAGAAGTTTACTGTGGAGCTCACTCCAATACCTTTGGTACTTGACAACGTTACCAATTTCTAGGTATTTGAAGATGATAAGCATATTATTGATTTCATTACAAGTTGTTATGTGTTTTTTTCTCAATTAATTGATGAGATAGAGCCTCAAGAGGTAGAAATGGACTTGGGAGGGGTCATCAACCTAAAGACCAACACTATCTCAAGAGGTATGGTGCAGCTAGAAATTTTTTTTGATTTGGATAAGATAAAAGACTAGGACCAATAGGTAAAAATGGAATCTCTCAGTAGCCAATGTGAAACATACAACATGGGAACACATGATGACGTAAATAATATATTTATTGGTAAAGTATGTACTCCCGAAGAAAGGAGAGGGATTATTGATGCTATACACACATATCGAGATGTGATAGCTTGGAGTTATGAGGACTTAAAAACATATGACACTTCAATCATTATACACACCATTCCCCTAAAGTCAGATGTCAAACCATTCAGACAAAGACAAAGACCAATTAATGCTCTATTAGAACCCATCATTCAGAAAGAAGTGCAGAATCTACTTTCAACACAAATTATATTTCCAGTGAGGCATTCAACTTGGGTTGTGAATCTGGTCCCTCTGAGGAAAAATAATGGAGAGATCAGACTGTGTGTGGAATTTAGGAATCTTAATCGAGCATGAGAGAAAGATAATTATCCAGTTCCTTCACTAGATGAGATAATTAAAAATGTTAATGGATCCCAAATGATGTATTTTATGGATGGGTATTCTGGATACAACCAAGTCATGGTACAATATGAAGAAAGGCATAAAATTTCCTTCACTACGAAATGGGGAACTTTTTCCTACAAAAGAATGTCTTTCGAGTTGATCAATGCTAGAGCTACATTCTAGAGGGCTATGGATATTTATTTTAAGGACATAATTGGTAAGTGCATCATTATTTATATGGATGATTTGACATTCTTCTCTAAGAAGCGAGGTAATTGTATAGCAGGTTTATGCAAAGTATTCCAAAGGTGTCGAGAGTTTGGCATCTCACTTAACCCAAAGAAGTGCATTTTTGGGGTTACAGAGGGGAAATTTCTAGGACATATTATTTCAGAACAGGGTATCGCCATTGATCTTGAATGAATAGAGGCTATTTTGAAGATTCAACCTCCTACAACCAAAAAGGAAATGAATTCATTCTTTAGGAAGATCAACTTTGTCAGAAATTTCATTATTGGATTTGCGGAGATAGTAAAGCCCTTGAACACTATGCTGAATAAGAGGAAAAAGTGGAATGGAGTGCAAAAGACAAGGAGGCATTTACAAAAATTAAGAAAGCTATTGTTGAGGATGCAATGTTGGTGAGTCCGGATTATGCTAGGACTTTTTACATATATTCATTTGCTTCTGATCACTCTTGTGGTGGAATGTTAACTTAAAAGTATGATCAAGATGATGAGAATTCTATAGCCTTCATGAGTACTCATTTAAAGGATGTAGATTTGAGATATCACAATGTAGAAAAGCAGGCCTATGCTTTGGTCAGAGTAGTGAAAAAATTCAGACACTATATTTTGAGGAATAAGGTTTTTTGCATAGTGCATGATCCTGCGGTGAAGCTGCTGCTAATGCAGAATGAGTTATGTGAATGAAGAGATAAATGGGTAACTATGTTATAGGAATATGATATTGAGATTAAACCCATGAAATTAGTGAGGGGGTAGGGACTGACAAAGACAATGGCTGAGATAGGTCCTAATCTCACAGCTCAACATTATCATATCCAAGAGGTATCTCTAGGTGACTGGTATGATGAAATCATTTATTATTTATTGAACCAGCGGTATCCTGATCATCGTAATACAATTCAAAGGCGAGCCTTGTGCCTAAAGAGTAGTAGTTTTCTGATGAAAGGGGGTGTCTTGTATAAGAAAAAACATGAGGGTGTGTATTTAAGATGTCCGGGGATTGAAGAAGCTACCAAAGTGATGATTAAATTCCATGAAATATATGGCATGGGCCATGGTTCTACATCATCCACTGCCAATCAAATCCTAAGGGTAGACTATTATTGGCCTACTCTATTTAAGGATGCACACAACCATGTGAGGACTTGTCATGTATGTTAGACTGCAGAAAGTAAGGAAAAACACGTAGCCCTTCCACTTCAGTCAGTCATAGAGGTGAAACCATTTGCACAATGGGGAATGGAATTTATAGGTCCAATTAACCCACCTTCTTCTCCAAGCCACCAATATATTCTAACCATAATTGATTATTTTACTAGATGGACTGAAGCTCTTGCATGTAAGAAATGTACTTCTGATGTGGTAATCAATTTCTTTGAATTGGGTATTATTAATCATTTTGGTTGTCCATTGTCTTTGGTTTGTGATAATGGTCCTATACTTACATCACTGAAACTTTCTAATTAGGCTTTTGGTCATGGAATCATCATAAAATTTGCATCCAATTACTACCCTTAGGGTAATGGTCTAGCCGAGTCTTCGAATAAGAACCTTTTGAAAATCATTCGTAAGTTACTAGAGAAGAATCCTAAGGATTGGCACACCCAACTTATATTTTCTCTTTGGGCAGACCGTACCAGACATAAGGCATCCATAGGAACCTCTCCTTATCACCTAGTGTATGCTCTACAACCTATATTTCCCATCCAATTGAAGATACCTACCTTGCAACTCATTAATGAATACTATGACAAGGAGAATAAACGTGAGGCCCATTTGGCTGAGTTGTTACACCTTTAAGAGAAGAGAGATGAGGCCCTAGAAAAAATTTCCAAACACTAGGGCGTAGTGAAAATATGGTTTGACAGGAGAGCTAAGGTGAAAGCCTTTAGAATCTCTAACTTAGTTCTCTATTGGGATAAAGCCTATGATTATAAGGGAGAGCATGGTAAATTTGAAAAAATCTGGCTTGGCCCTTATCGGATTTCAGAAATTCTGGGAGATAATGCTTTTTGCTTGAAAACCCTCACGAGTGAGGACATCTCGCTACCTATCAATGGGCAGTATCTGAAGCATTATTTCCAAACTTGAGTTGTTTGCAACTCTCTCTTGTACATAGTTAGAGTAGGTTTTCTTTCTTATTTGATTTGCTTGTCTATTTTTTTGGTTTGGGTAGTATAGGTTTCTTTTCTTTTATTTTTCTTTGTTTTGGTTAGCATAGGTTTGTTTCGGTTGGTTTTTCTTTCCACTTTGTCTTTTTCTTTTGGTCTCCGGCTTTCTGGGGGGCTGTTACATCTGTATAACAGGTTGCTCACTTGGGGTTGTTCATGAAATTTATTTTACAAACCTTAGTCAATTTTTTAGAGTCAATTGGTGGAATTCCTTCATCTACTGTCCCTTGTACTTGGAATTAGAGTCACTTGTTTTCGTTGAACTTTGGAGTATATTTGGGTCTCATATTTTCACATAAATTTTAAAGATTCTGGAATTGCATACGGTTCTTGTGTAATTTGTCTAGGTGAAAAATCTTATATTCTACTTTAGTGCCACTATGTTCCTCATCCTTGAGTGTGAGTTTCATTTCTTATGAGGTGAAAGGAAGGTCTATGAAAAATGTTAAAAGAAAAAGAGATGAAATAAAAGAGAAAGTATTGAAAATCAAAAGAACAAATCTTCACCTTATTAGGGGTATCCTAGTATCTCTACCGAGGCTATAGACACCTAGCTGGCAGTAGAGCTATGTCTAGGAGGGTCACAGTGATAACCTCATCGGGGCTATGGCTGCCTGACTAGCAGTGAGGCTCTATCCAAGCTGCTTTTGAAGTTAGAAATTTTATGTACCCCGATCAGACTTTCTCTAGTTCCTGTTGCACCTAAATAATGGGAAATGAATGCAAATACACACACTTAGACCTTGGTACAGGAAAATTTCTTGTTTCTTGTAATTTGTGAAACTTTGTTCATAGTTATCCTGATGTAAGGGTTGAAACTAGAGATTCTGGGTTCTTGATTCCAGTTTTTTCTTCAAATTCTCTGGAGCATTTCCCCAAAAAAGTCACCATTTGTTGTGCACTTTTTGCACACATGCCCCACTGAAAGCAGGGACCCTCTTTCTTGCTCTTTTGGCCCTTTAGTTTTTGAGGATTTGCTTGCTTAGGCATGTGATTGGATGTTTATATTGCTTGTGTGGATGATCCCCCTATGACATATATTGAAAACCTTAACTTTTGGACCCATTCTAGGTTTTTCATTGCTCTCGGGAAAATACACTCTTGGCGGAATTCCCCGATTTCCTTGAAAACCCAGTGACGACTGCTATTCACTACAATTCAAAGATTTTACTCCTTCATGAAATTCTGTCATGATCAGATTTCTTTGAGCATATGTTGCCTTGTCGAATTCTCAGGTTTTGGTTTGAGTTGTCTTGTTGATTGCATTAATGCTCGATTGTATGATTTATGCGGTGGGTATTAAATCAATTTTTGGGAGTTTTGTGCACTAAATTTTTATCGCTTGCTTTCTATTGGTCTGGAGTTCTTGATCCTGAGTGTTGTTGTTGGATTGTGCATTTGGGATTGAGGTCGATTGTTGCAGTTGGTCTTTTTTGGAAGCCATTTGCACTTTGCTCAGACTTTAAGGTTTCTTGCTAGCTTCTTTTGTTTCAAATTTCTCTATCCTCATGGTATGTACATGACACTTTCTCTCTTTTAATGAATCAATTGAATTACTTCATGATTTTTTTGTATGTGTAGTGAGTCAGAATGTTGATATGGTGGGGTTTGTTGATTGATGCTTGGGTTTCTAGTTTTCTTTTGGATTCCCTCCATGTGGTTTGTGTTGCCTTGCTTTTGCTTGTTGAGTGCATGTGTTTCTTTTTCTTTTTGGGTGTGCTTAGGGTTTGAGTTCTTGCATTTTTTGGCATTGAATATCTCGAAGTTGGGGTTATCCCATTTTGTTTGGGTGTCGGTCCCAAGTGAGTTTTTGAGCTTATCTTTCAATTTCTTCATGAGGTAGCTTCTTGGTATGGGCCATGGTGAACCTTTTGTAACCTTTGTAAATAAAAAAGTTGAGTCCAAGCTTATCTTGCAATCTCATGGCATAATTTTAGGGTTTCATGCCCAGGGCATCACCGATCCCTCACAATTTACTTTAGGGTGAGTTTTGAATTCAAGGGTGATCTGTGGGAGGTTCAAATCGAGCTGGTTTCAAGCTCCAGATCCTCAAATTTGTGATTGTTCGATCAATTTGAGTGAGGTTGAGAGAAAACATGGATATTCAGGTTTTCAAAGTCTTCATGAAATTTATTATCTGCCGAAATTCCTTGACTTTCCATTTTCTCTTTGTTTTGCCAAAATGTGCAGTGATCCGAATTTCCTCCACCTTCAGATTTCCCTTGTTTGTTTGTCACCTTGTCAATTTCTCAAAAATAGGCTTAAATTGTGAGAATTACATTAGCTTTGTTGGAATTCATGCCTTCAAGATTTTTCAAGAAGTTCTTGGTTCCCTCATTTTCCCAGAATTTCTAAATTGTTGCTATTTTCACAGATTTCTATCTACGATGGATTTTCCTAAAGTTTTGCTGAAAATGGAGATTTGAAGGATTGCATGAAATTTTGCGTAATGATTATGCATTTGGTGATTGACTTGGACTTATTTTAAGATGTATCATGTTGTTTCTTGGTTAATGACAGTCAATTAAGTGATTATTGGATTATTTTGTGCTTATTTCGCTAAAATCCTCCTGGTTGGGAATTTCCCGAAATTCCTCTCTAACCTAGATTTCGCGAGAGCGTTGAAAACACAAAATTTGAGATGGTTAATTTTTATGAAGCTTTTGAGCATGTTTCTTATCATGGGACTTGTATTGAAGATGAATTTTTCATTTTTGATTAATTAACTTGTGTTCCATGTGATCTTTATTATGGTTTCTTTGTTGAATGTAGGTTGAGTCAGGTAAGGCAATGACAAGTGGAACCAAGGGCAGAGTGGTGGATGTAGGTATGCAGGGGTCTTCTATTTCTGGGGTAGAAAGAATCAAGATGGATATCAAACACAAAATTCCAGAGAGAAATTTGTCCTCCATCTAGTCGGGGGTCAATGATACAAATGTTGGATTTTGGGATTATGAAGAGTTCAAGAAAAGGATGGCAACATAGGAACTTCCTTTGCTGGCCAAAAGGACATTGGAATCAGTATTGGTGCATGTAGTTGGATTTCCTCCTATAGTGTAGTGTTATGAACTGGTGATTGAATGTGCATGACACTATGACAGAGGTACACAAAGGATAGTTGGTTCCCAAGGGAGAATTATGGAAAATATAAATCCCATGTCTATAACCCAGACCTTTATCATGCCTGACAGGCCTCATGTGGTGGATTTTGACATGGATGTGGCAAAGAATTTCTATGAGGAAGATACCATCAAATCCCAACAGGTCATTAATTTCTAGTTGGAAAAACCTAAGTCCCACTTCTCCAAGTTTCCCAAGTAGTTGGTCAAACTTAAATTTAGGAAGGAATACTATGATGTTATCACCCTTCTTAGTAGGGTGGTAGGGTTGAAGAGTGCAGGAATGTTCAAAAATTGGATGTTCCATGTCATTAATAGGATGGAATAGGGTATAGACTACCACTGGGCAGGTATAATAAGTGCCATGATTCATGAAAAAATGTGTAATGTCCTGCAGACTAAGAGTTTCACAATGAATTCTTACCTATTCTATACTTTAGCTAGGTTCCACCCATACAAGGGATTGATCACAAAAGATGTGTTTGCACAAGATGTAATTTATGAATCTTACCCATAGCTACACCTGGGTAAGTCGAGCTACAAAAGTGTGAATGATGCATTCACCATGAACATCACTAGGTTTCTCCAAGGTGCAGAGCATGTCTGTATCTTAGAAAATGCCAAGGAGTTAATTAAGAGGTTTGGAGCTTGGTTTATCCACTTCCCCTTCTTTTAATACATAAAAATTGATGGTTGTTAGAGGGCTCGATATAGACTACCTAGGTACCCTAAGGATCATGTTGTACTCCTGGAGGTCACAAGACAAATATGTGACTTTGATGTAATTGTGAAGAGGGAGAAGCACAAGACTGGGTTTGGTGGCGATTTTCCTTTGAGGATAGGTAGTGATGAAGCCTTCCCTTCTATTAACTCGGCCCATGCTTCTAAAGAGAAGATGAATACCTTGGGTCTTCCTTTCCACTCCAAGAGGTCTAGGTTCGATATAACCTGTGAAGCACAGAAGAAGGCTAGCAGAGAATACAGTCATAAGGATGATATAGATAACTATTGGGCCAACATCAATGATGAGTTTGAAGTCAGAAAGAAGAAGTTATCTAGGTTACCAGTCATCTTGGTATGGTTATACAACATAAGGGTTGTTCTTGATTAGGTAGAGGAGGATGGGAATTTGATTCAAGGTCATAAATTTGAGGCTGTGAAGGATAAGCCAGTTGGAGAGGTTGATTGGCTGGAGGAAGAGAAGATAGAGTTGGAACAAGTCATGACTCTAGTAATCTAGTATACCAAGCTATGGCTCACGCACAAGATGTTGGAGTTGGAGATTGAGGGTGTACAATGCACCTATGATCTTATGGGAGACTTGGAGTCTCACTCTACTACCAAAGAATCACCTGAATAGGACCCCAAAGGCAAAACCAAGGTGGGCTCTCCTTTCAAGATCAAACTTAAAAAAATTTAGGTGGAGGAGGTAGGAGAAGGAGAGAAACAAAGGAATCCTATAGCCAAGAAAAGGAATTATGTGTTGAGGAGAAAGAAGGTTGAAAGAGTTGAAGGAAAAAAGGAAGAGGCTAGTGTCCCCTCACTTAAAAGGAGGAGGATTGTGAGGTTATCACAAAAGGAGAAATGAAATTATAAAGTAGATAAAGAGGGTGACACACCTATGGTAGAGGTAGAGAGCTTGGGGGAAAAGAAAAAAGTATATAATAGGAGATGAAGGACTCCTTCTCCCAAGGATGTTGCACTGAAAGGAAATGTTCCCATGACTACTCCTATCACTGAGCGCGAAGACATCTCTCCTCTTCATGAGACTAGAAATGTGCTAGACAAACCAAAAGATGCTGAAGATCCCCAAGACCATGGAGAGGAGGAATTCCAAGAGGGCGATCTCTACAATGCTGAGGCAAAAATAGATAAGGTTTTACAGTCTCCTTTGGTGGCTTGTGAGGATTTACCTATAGGAGGTGAAGAGGATAGACCTCTTCCGCGAGAAGAGATTCCAGATATGACTCCTTCACCAGTGCATGAGAGGGAGGAGCACAGTAAGGAAAAAGAGGATTCAGTTAGGGAGATACCCGAGGAGCCAAGTATGAAGGAAAATGTTCCCAAATTTCAACATGAAGATGGAAAAAGGAAAGTACAATCAAAATCTACTATTCTAGGCTGGTTGGATAAAGAATTAAAGAGCAAAAAAATTATGGTGGATGATACTCCTCCTTGTTGGGATGAAATACTTGTAAACATTGAAAAGGGAAGACAAAGAAGAAGGCTGGAATCATTTCTAGGATTGAGAGAGATGATGCAAATAATAGGGTAGTCCACATTGCTACTCCTACTCTTGACAAGGATAGGGTTGATGTGACTAAAAAGGATTATAATGTGCAGACTATCAACCTATGGCATGCTTCCATGGAGCAAGAAATTGAAGAATAGGAAGGCTCTAGTGCTATAATCCTTGGTAGATTGAGGAAGGAGGTATAGACTAAGTCAGAGTTGGAGAAAGAAAATGATAAAATTAAGAGATATTTGTAAGAGTTGATGAAACCCTTGCAATACATTAGTTCTTCCTCATCTATTGTAGGCTTCCTACCTCAAGTAACAATATCAGAGTTGGAAAGAATGAAAAACACCACACATGCTATAGCCAACTGGTTACAGGGGGTGCAATCCAAGGGAGATGATGCTATCAAAGACATTCTTTCAACTGGAGGATATGCAATGAGCTCTTTAGATTGGCTAAGGAATGTTCTAGCTCAAGATAAGGAAGATGTAGATCTCTTGTTGCAAAAGACAAAGGCCATCATGGAATACAGTGAAGATAAATTGATAAATGGTGGAATTCTTCCAACCTCAAGAACCGTAGAGCCTTTGGAATGGTTTGAAATTTTGCAGATAAGGAAAAAGGCTTTGAAGAAGATATATAAACAAGGAAGGCAGATTGAAGATACCATGACTGAAATCTACAATAAGTGTATTTCCTTTTTTGAAGTGATGACAAGGAGAAAGAAATTTGTTCCAAAGAATCTTAGCCTGGAGCAGTTGAGAAAATGGTGGTGAGATGTGTATTCTCTAGTCAATGAGGGCCCTATCACTAAACATCAGTTGGATGATGCAACAACTTAAATTGCAGTTATTGAAAGATATAATATAAGTAAGGTGGATTGGGATAAAGTGGTGAAACAGTCAAGATATGATATCAAGTCCCTTGAGATGAGAACTAGGGTTTTTTGAATTCCACCTATTACCGACTTGGACAAGGTGTTTTTGATGGTGCCAATGACAAAGGGGGAAAGTAGTTAATGCAATGCTACATTAGAATTTGTGCTTCCCCATTATTTTTCCTCTTCCTTCGCATTGATTGGACCGAGCTTTGTTGGAGACCCCAGGCCGACATGGATGAAATTGGTGCATTTAATGCACATTTCATGTTATTTCAAATTTCTCTTGGCTGACCTATTGTGTGGCCATTTATAATTGTAAACCCTAATTGAGCTGACATATCTTGTGGGTTTCTATAAGTTTGGTGCTATGTCTCATTTGTAAGGGGATAGTTAGTAAATTTTATATTGGAGTGAATTGTGATAAGAGCAAGGATTAGAGTTATAATTTAGTTCATTTTTCAAGCAAGTATTGTAACAAAAGATTGGAATTGTTGCCACTTTGGATGATTTAATACAAGTAAATACATTGTGACTTGGTGCCTTTCTTGTGTTGAGTTTTATTTGGAATGGTTCATGATATTCTATCTTTTAAATTGCTTAAGATTATTTGATGTTAGATAATCTGATGATGTTCAAGGTTTTTTAATTGAAGTTTTTGCAGCAATCTCTAGCCCATACTTTTTGCAGTTAGTTGATTGTTAGCTACTTTGCAAAGTTAGCTTGGACTTAAAATTGTGCTTGGTTCAATTATGAATTATTTTCTCATTTGAATTTCAATAGGTTTGTCTTGAATGAATATACATATTTTGAAAATCTTTAACACCTTAGAAGATTGCACTATTTTTGTAAGATTGCAGATTTATCTAGGTTGAAGAGGAGTCAGTTTATGAGGGATGGGTTCATTTTGAGCATTTCATCTTTTGCATTGTTGATCTTAGGGTTATAATTAGTCTATAATTATCTCTAAAACCCTTATCTCTTTTGTTATTTCTTTGATTACTTGGGTTATATTCGAGATATGAAGTATCACCATATTGCTAGATCTAATAAATCTAATTCTAGTATTTGCTTGTAGTAAGGTCCCTTTGTGATTACCAACATTTTCACATTATCTATGATTTTTTTTGTTACATTGTCAAGACCTAACATTAGAGACCTTGCGGTTATCTCTTTTCCAATAGAGATCGACCTTTCAAGAGAGATAGGATATCATATTCTGTCTAAGTTGTTGTTGTGCAGAAAACACCATCAACATTACGGAAACATAAATCAAGGATATAGTGGTTAATAGGAGACAAGAATACTAAATTATTTCATTAATATACCCTAAAATAGAGATGTATAAATAGGATTAGATCCTTAAAAACTGATAATGGTCTAATTCTACATGGGGATGATGAAATTGCTAATGAGGTGGTTTCTTTCTTTGTAAACTTCCATAATATACCCAGGGTTGACCAAGCTAACCTAGATGACATTTTTTAGGTTATTCCATAGGTCATAATTGAATAAGATATAAAATAATTATCTAAATATATTCCCCTCCAAGAAGTCAAGGATGCAGTCTTCTCCTTTGGTGCTTATAAGGCTCTGGAACCTAATGGTTTCCCTCCAAGTTTTTTCCAAGAATTTTGGGACATTATCTCAACTGTTCTCTTTAATGTTGCTTCGGATTTGTTCATATCTGGTAGACTTCTAAATTAGCTTAATGCCACTTTTATTGTGCTCATCCCTAAGTTGGAAGAAGCTTCATCTATGAATGATTTCAGACCAATCAATCTATCTAATACTACTTATAAGATATTTTCAAAGATAATGGTCAATATATTGAATATGATCTTGAATAAAATGATAGATGTTAACCAAAAGGGTTTTGTTCAAGGAAGGCACATTTTGGATGTTGCTAGCTATACACATGAGCTGTTACATTCTATGGACTTATGCAAGAAACAAGGTATGGTTCTAAAAATTGATATCTTGAAGGCTTATGATGGAGTCTCTTGGCCATTCCTTTTTGTTGTGCTAAAATTTTTTGGATCCAAGGGAAGATTTCTTAACTTAATTATATCTTGTGTAATAAATCCAAAATAATTAGTTTTGATTAATGGTGTTCCTAAAGGCTTCTTCTCTTGTGGTGGAGGATTAATACAAGGTGATCCTCTATCACCATATCTTTTTTTTATTATGGTTGAAGGCCTAGGAATAAATATTTAGAAAAAGCTTAATAATAAATAGTTGAAAGGGTTTAAATTTGCTTCCTCACTACCTCCTACCTCCCACCAACAATTTGTAGGTGACACCATTCTTTTAGGGGAGGATTTAGTATTGGAAGCTAGACAATGGAAAGATATCTTGGTCAAATATGCTAGAGATCTGGGCTAGTATATTAATTATAAAAAACGCAAGATCTATTTCTTCAACACTACCCAAACAATAAAAGAGAGAGTTATGAACATAATTGGATGCTAGGAAGATGAACTCTTGGCTATTTATCTTATCCTTCCACTAATTTCCAAAAAAAAAACACATAGTAGTTATTGAAAAGATTCAAAAGAAATTGGTTGGATGGAAAGGAAGGTTGTTAAGCCATGCAAGAAAATTACAACTTTTGAAAGCATCTTTCTAAAAAATCCCTATCTACTATCACTCACTCTTTAACATCATGGCCTTTATAGATGAAAAGATAGAAATTGATGAGTGTAGAATATTCTGGATTATTTTTACCTTATAATTTCCTCTTTATCTTTGTCCTTGTCCATATTCCTATCACCATTTTATGAAGGAACCTTAATATTTAATAAAATAGGGAAAATAAATTAGGATTAATAAATTATTGGAAATCATGATAATTTTGATTATTTCATGTCCAAATGGCAGGAGATAGTTAGAGAGGAAGTTGAAGTTGCTACAAGCATGAGGACCTGAGGAGATCGGTGGAATGAAATTAGCAAGACTTTGTTAGTGGTCGATCATTTTTTTATAGGATTCTTTGTTTTAATGTTATAAGTGTCATGTGACCTTTGTTGTTTTTATAAACTCTTGTTTGTGAGTGACCGATAGGCTGAACGAACAAATAAACCTATTTACTTGCTAATAGTATGACCGGTATATATATGTGTGTATGATGAAACTCAAATATATATGGAGATAATATAAATTAAATACTGGTGTTAAAATATGCATTTATAATTTGTTGTTGCGATCTGAACGAATGATAAGTAGCATGGAATAATTTTGTGATTGTGAACTTCTAATCACTCAATAGCTAGCGAAGGTAGGGCCCACTTCCTCTGTTGTTAGTGATATTTTCATTTATGTGTGTGGTAATGTGTGTTGCTTCATAATTATTCAATTTTTTTTATATTTTTTATTATGTTATCGAATTCTTATTAGTTCACTTAATCTCTATGAATGCGTTTAGTTTTTGTGGCTTGTTCAATACTTGTCAGTTTGCATAATTGATCAACTATAATTAAATAATCGAATAGACAATTAAGATTGAAAGAATATCTATTTTCAATAGCATAAATCATAAAATATTTACTTATGTTTATTACATAGTTAATTTTGTCTATCTTATTTCCAAAAATTTTTTCATTCTATTAGAGATTTTTAATTTTGCTTTGTTGTGTGCCACTGATTGGTTCTTTGCTACAAAGTTATTTCTTCACGGGTTCCTATCACATATGTGACAGGAAGTCTGTGAACCAGATTTCTACTAAAAAACATATTACATTAGTTTGCATCCATCAAACCTTAGTTTATTAGTTGCAACCCTTCGACATACTGCCACAACATGGTTCAAAATCCTACATTCCTAGATTGACAATTTAGGATGAACCGAGGAAGCCATTTCTAAGAATTAATTCAAACCCATTTCAAGAACAATTTGAAACCACAGTTTAATCCAATCATTTTGGTGCCATTTTCTGGGGAATGGTGTTAAAGGCCTACATTTCTATTAAACTAAGCTAGGAGCATTGCACTAAGGAGAAAGTCCACATGATAGTTGACCTCGTTTGGATGATTACCCTTGGTTTTCTTTGTCATAAGTCATTTAGCTACATGAATCATAGTAGGGATAGTACAGGAAGATTCATTAGAAAAGAAAAGGGAAGTAGTTCACAACCCTAAAAACCCAAAAATAAATCAAAACCATCCATTGAGGCTCCACAACTCGAAGAATCGCAAGACAAGTCAAAATCACCCATTGAAGGAAGTAGCTCAACTCAAGAGAAATTGAAAACTAAGTTGCAATAATTAGAATCACCCAGACCTGATCTTGAGAAGTGCACTATTAAGACCACTATTATTCAAACACCCATAGGTACTCATCCAAGCTCTTCTGAGATACTAGGAAAAAAGGTTGAATTTTTTTTCCAAGAGTCTTATGGGGATAAAGCTAGTCCATTTTCGGAAACCCAAGAACCATTTAAAACTTATTTTACCCCTTGGGAATTAGAAGTGACGAATCCCAACAACAATAACAACACTAACAAAAAAAATAAAAATGGTAACAACAACAACAATAATCATAATAGGGCATTGGCCAACAATAATCTGATTACCTTTGAGTTTCCAATCACACATCCTGAACAAGATGCTCCTTTGAAGAACATTCCTCATTCTTCTTTGCCTATTTTTTGTGGTATTTCGATTGAGGATCCTAACATGTTTTTATTTGAATTTGATGTGTTGTGCCACAACTATGATTATCAAAGCGACACACAAAAACTCAAACTATTTCCAGCTACATTAAAGGATGTCACCCTATGATGGTTTATGAACCTTAGGAACATCAGAATGTGGGAAGTCATGAAGGAACTATTCCTGACCAAATACCAAGAATATTACAAAACAAAGGAGGTTTGGGATGAAATTTTCCGCATCACTCAAAAAGAACATGATTTTGTGGAGGACTACCTTGAACGCTTCATGTTTAGTCTTCAACGGTCTCGCCAATAGGGAATAAATGGTGATGCTATTAAAATATTGTTTCTTAGGGGCATAAGAGATGATGTTATGAAAGCATTAAATTTAATAGGAAATGAGAATATCTCCAAAATAGGATTTGACTATATCTATGATATTTGTAGGAACTATTCGAGGTCTCATCATTTAAAAAAGAGCTATCCAAGTAAGCCTTATATAGTAGGCAATGCGACATGTATAAAAAAGCATGAAATAGGAAATTTATGTGAGGATCTTAAAACAGATTTGTTGAGTCATATGGGTAAACATCTAGACACTATTTATACTTGTAGGAAGCAAGAGGAATCTGAGAATACCTTGGTCGTGTTTTTTCCAATGTGTCGTAAGAGACACGGTAGTGAGGATTGCCCATAAAATAGGAAAAACATCTCATCTCTAGAAGAAGTCAGTAGGAGTTCTACCCTGAGGCCTCTTCCTGTAGGTGTGCCTAAAATGGAATATTTTGAGGAACCCATCTATTACATGGCATCTAGGCAACCTTTTCCACCCTGAGTAATGTACCCTAGCATGATGGATGATTATCTTGCCCCTGGACCTAGCCAACCCAATTCCTATCAACCAGGATGGTATGGGGGTTGGCAACAACCCGCATACCCTCAATGGATGTCACAATATCAGTATACTTCATAGCTGTGGCAACAGGCATGGAGGCAACAATTGCCACAACCATCACCATACCAACAACCATTTCTATCAAAATCACAATAGCCACCTCCTCCTATGATCAACCCATACCAATAGTCACAAGAAATTCTTCTGGCCTTGACATCATCGGTCACTCAACCCGTCAATCCAACAAATCATCCAACATAACCAACAAGACCTACATCAATTCCAAGCCACCCAAATCCAAACCCCAACAATAAGGCAACCAAACCTATGTATAATAATGAGGCAATAGGTTACCCCACCTACCCCATAAATACATTAGAACTAGATGGAGTTCAGTTAAGGTCGAGGAAGGCTCTTCAAGGGCCCACCATGACAAAAATCAAAGAGGAGTCAGAAACAAATCCAACCAAAGAACCTCCCTTTCCCGAATGAGAGTTTGAACCAATACAAAGGGAGGACTCTAAACCTGAAT
>CM021108.1:423963729-423984120 GCA_007115665.2 Sequoiadendron giganteum
CCTCATTTGTAAGGGGTTAGTTAGTTAGACAATTTTATATTGGAGCTAATTGTGATAAGAGAAAGGATTAGAGCTAGAATTTAGTTTACTTTTCAAGCAAGTGTTGTAATAGAAGATTGGAATTGTTGCCACTTTGGATGATTTAATACAAGTAAAGATATTGTGACTTGGTGCCTTTCTTGTGTTGAGTTTTATCTGGAATGGTTCTTGATATTCTATCTTTGAAATTGCTTAAGTTTATTTGATGCTAGATGATTTGATGATGTTTTGGGTTTTATGCTTGAAGTTTTTGCAGCAATATCTCATCCATAATTTTTGCAATTAGTTGATTGTTAGCTGCTTTGCAAAGTTAGCCTGGACTTAAAACTGTGCTTAGTTCAATTATGAATACTTGTTCATTTCAATTGCAATAGGGTTGTCTTGAATGAATATTCATATTTTGAAAATATTTAACACCTTGGAAGATTGCATTATTTCTGTAAGATTGCAGATTTATCTGGGTTGAACAAGAGTCAGTTTATGAGGGATTGGTCCATTTTGAGCATTTCATCTTTTTCATTGTTAATCTTAGGGTTATAATTAGTCTTAGAATTATCTCTGAAACCTTTATCTCTTTTGTTATTTCTTTGATTACTTGGGTTATATTCGAGATCTGAAGTATCACTATATTGCTAGATCTGATAAATCTAAGTCCAGTATTTGCTTGTAGTAAGGTCCCTTTGTGATTACCAGCATTTTCACATTATCTCTAAGTTGTTGTGTTGCATTATCAAGACCTAACATTAGAGACCTTGGGGTTATCTCTTTTCCAATAGAGATCGACCTTTCAAGAGAGATAGGATATCATATTCTGTTTGAGTTGTTTCTATGCAAAAAACACCATTAACAGATTGGCGCTAGAAGGAGGGCCTGAATAAGAAAGTTGGAGCATTTTCTAAATGCCATCTCTCTTGAAAGGTTCATAAGGAGAACCAGATCTACTCCAGAAGAGGAGGAATTTCAAGATTTGCAAGTTCCTAATAGGGCAAGAAGGACCAGGAGAAGGGGAGAATCATCATCCAACCAAACACTCCCATCATCCCCATCATCCTCATCCTCATCATCCTCATCGTCATCCGATTCTGAAGCCATTCCTATTCTGCAACCCCAACTAGCCATAAATTAGCCATTACTTCCTCCACCAATGGCTTTTATAGCCAATAACCCATCTCCTTTGATCTTCAATAATTACAATGTCATGCCCAAGAATCCTGAGCACTTTTTCTCGAAGTTCCATACCAATGATCCCAATAGGACTGTAGAGGATCATATTAGGATTCTATAGACCTATCTGAGGGGTAGAGGAATCAACCATGAGGATGTTGCATGCAGGATTTTCCGTTATTCTCTGAGAGAAAAGGCCTTCTATTGGTATAATCACTTACCTGCTGCTTCTATCCATAATTGGACAAAATTGGAGACTCAATTTCTACAGAAGTTTAAAATTCCCATTAGTGCCAATGAGCTTTACATGCAATTTACTAGGGTTAAGAGGGAAATTAATGAGCCTATGGGGTCTTTCAATAATAGGCTTCAATGGGCATACACTAGACTTCAAGAACCTTATGATATAGATGATGCCACTACCCTAGAGGTCTAATTTGAAGCCCTTGAAAACCTTACATCCACCTTCCTTAAATGGAGGACTAATCCCCCAACTACCTTACTCACTACATATACAAAGGTTGTTGAGGTCAGCATAGATCTGAGGCAAAAAAATTCAAGACCTTTGCCATCCTTAGGACCTGTTGCTCACCCTGGACAATTCCAAGCTCTTAACCAAGCTTTGACTAATTGTGCTCCCATGATGAATCCAATACCATCATTGTATTTGATCCCACACCATGTTCCTCTGATAAATCAAGCTCAACCAATGACCTCTTATCCTCAACAAGGAGCCAATCAACCCCTTCACCTACAACAACAAGTTGGTTTTCCTACATATTTATAGAATTCAAAGGTCTTGAATTAGGTTGTTGGTTTCAGAGGAGCATCAGGATACTTGCCTGATAATGTGAATTCAACACCATAGTATGGTTTAGATGAGGAACAACTGGATGAGTTAACTGAGCAGGTGAAGAAACTGAATATGGAGGTGACCTACCTAAGAAATCAGTTTAACCAACTTCAGGCTGCACAAAAGAACATGCAATCAAATGATAATAGAGAGAACATAGATGTTGCTAAAGGAAAAAACTTTGATAGAGGGCAGTATTTTGATAGAAATCAAAATTTTGAAAGAGGACAAGGCTCTGGCTAGAACTATGACAGGGGGCAACAAGGTGGACAAGGGTTTTATAGAAGGCAACCACCTAAACATAATAGACCATGGAATACTGGGCCTAATAATGGAGGAATTCCCACTCCACTGGATCAACCTCCTACCTACGAGAAGCCTCCAAGTGATGTGTATCTGGCAGAAACAAGTTTGTCTAGATGGTGCAGGCTTCATAAGACAATTCAACATTTTGTGTTAGATTGCCCTGAGTTTCAGACTATTGTCTCCATCTTTCAGTATGAAGTTGAAAATAATTCCAATCATTAGGAGATTGTTCCCTCAAATCCTTATGATTCTCCAGTAATGGTACTTAACCATGCTCCATTCCCAAAAAATGAGGAGAATGAACCAGAAGAAGAGTCTGGTGACCAGGATAAAGAGACATAGCAGGTGTTGAATGAGGATGAAATATATTAGTTGTTTAATGAAGATAATGAAAATGATAATGGCCCTTTGGATGAGGAGGAAGTTGGTGTTGAAGAAGTTCAGATGTTTCAGCAACCCATAAAGAAATATGATTTAAGGAATAGGCCTAACAAGAGTCCACAATCTAGAGGCCCTTTCACTACTTTTATTCCTCCAAATAATTTCACTACTCCATCGGATCCACAAGCCAATAATAATACATATTACCCTCATGTACCAACACGGTACTTGTCAAATGGAAACAATGTTGAAATATCTAAGGATAAAAATACTAGTGGCTACAAGGAGTCTCATGCTAATATGAACATGGAGCAATTGGGCGAATATGTGACTGAAGAATTCAGAAAAGTAAAGGTAAGTCTTTCTGCTTTTGAATTATTAAGAGTTTCTGCTATTAGGAATGTTTTCTTGTGGTCTTTCAATTCAAACACATCACCACAAGGAGTAATTTCCAATGAGGTAGTTGTTAGGTCATTTAATTCATGGGCACCTAAAGGCCAGGGCCAGGTCCCACCTGCAGACAAGGGGAAATATAAAGATAGAATTCAGGTCGCACAAGCTGACACCCAGTTGAGCCTATTCCAAGGAAAGATGGAAAACCCTCCCTTTCTAATTTATGTTTGTACCTTTGGGAAGAATCTACATAATTGTCTACTAGATTCAGGAGAATCCACAAATGTTATTCCTTTTGTTGTCTGGAAAGATTTAGGTATTACCCCTATTGCATCTCAAAATAAGGTCACTAAATTAGACAAGACAAAGGTGAGTGTATTAGGAGAGTTGAACATGATCCCCACATAGGTTGCATCAGATCTGAGGGTGAAGCAGGTGATCAACATTCAGGTTGTTGATATTCTTGACACCTATGGTTTGATTTTGGGTCGGGATTTCACTAAGGCATTAAATGGGTATACATCTATAGACCATTCTCACATGTGGCTACCATGGAAAGGAGTCCCAAATTAGATTAGGATTGAAAGAGATCCCAAAATGAAGTATGTAATCACTAAGTACTAGAATAATTAAAATGAGGTATTAATATTAGAGGTTTTCATGGGGAACTATGTGTTTTCTGCAACAGTATCAGATACATAAGAGGTCTTTATGTTGTAGTGCCCCTTTTATGAATCTACATCAAAATCTAGTGGGTATGAGGAAATATTTATGATGCAAGATGAGTACATCAGTGATTCTAAAATATTGAGTGATCAAACAGATGAAAATAACGACCAAGAGGATAGGCAACTTAGTTTGTTGGATAACTTCTTGGATTTCATCCAGAAGTGTATGAAGAATCAGATCTAGTTGGGTAAGAGTATGAATTTCGAAGAATTATTGCTTCCTAATTGGTGTTGAGTCCATGATGCCCCCCACTCTGATTTGGAATGTCATGTATGTTAGACTATTGTGAAGCAGGTACAAAAGTGCATTAACCCAATCCCAATTGTCGGACTGAATATACAGGGAGAGCGAAATAATGACAAGGGTAAAAGTCCAATTCTTCCTAAAGAGCCTCCTATCTGTAGTAAAATGAAAAATGATTCGAAGAGATCAAGGACTGATGGTTGTTGGATGCTAAGATTCGATGGATCCAAATCTAAGCAAGGTGTTGGAGTAGGGTTTGAATTGATCAGTCCTAAAGGCGAGAGCTATTTTGCTGCTCATAGACCATAATTCCAATGTACTAATAATGTGGCTGAGTATGAGGCTTTAATCCATGGGTTGTTAATGGCATCAAGGCAGAAAGTTAAGATATTACAAGTTTTTGGGGATTTTGAGTTGGTACTCAAGTAGGTGAGGAAACAATATTCATGCCATGACAAGAGGATGACTAATTATAGACATAGAGTGTGGGATCTTATTGAGGGATTCAATGCTTTCAACATCCAAGTGATTCCTCAAAGTAAGAACCAAGTTGAAGATTATTTGGCATAGGCAGCTAGTACATTGCAACCCTTGCAACTTTCAAGATTGAAGAAGTTTACTGTGGAGCTCACTCCAATACCTTTGGTACTTGACAACGTTACCAATTTCTAGGTATTTGAAGATGATAAGCATATTATTGATTTCATTACAAGTTGTTATGTGTTTTTTTCTCAATTAATTGATGAGATAGAGCCTCAAGAGGTAGAAATGGACTTGGGAGGGGTCATCAACCTAAAGACCAACACTATCTCAAGAGGTATGGTGCAGCTAGAAATTTTTTTTGATTTGGATAAGATAAAAGACTAGGACCAATAGGTAAAAATGGAATCTCTCAGTAGCCAATGTGAAACATACAACATGGGAACACATGATGACGTAAATAATATATTTATTGGTAAAGTATGTACTCCCGAAGAAAGGAGAGGGATTATTGATGCTATACACACATATCGAGATGTGATAGCTTGGAGTTATGAGGACTTAAAAACATATGACACTTCAATCATTATACACACCATTCCCCTAAAGTCAGATGTCAAACCATTCAGACAAAGACAAAGACCAATTAATGCTCTATTAGAACCCATCATTCAGAAAGAAGTGCAGAATCTACTTTCAACACAAATTATATTTCCAGTGAGGCATTCAACTTGGGTTGTGAATCTGGTCCCTCTGAGGAAAAATAATGGAGAGATCAGACTGTGTGTGGAATTTAGGAATCTTAATCGAGCATGAGAGAAAGATAATTATCCAGTTCCTTCACTAGATGAGATAATTAAAAATGTTAATGGATCCCAAATGATGTATTTTATGGATGGGTATTCTGGATACAACCAAGTCATGGTACAATATGAAGAAAGGCATAAAATTTCCTTCACTACGAAATGGGGAACTTTTTCCTACAAAAGAATGTCTTTCGAGTTGATCAATGCTAGAGCTACATTCTAGAGGGCTATGGATATTTATTTTAAGGACATAATTGGTAAGTGCATCATTATTTATATGGATGATTTGACATTCTTCTCTAAGAAGCGAGGTAATTGTATAGCAGGTTTATGCAAAGTATTCCAAAGGTGTCGAGAGTTTGGCATCTCACTTAACCCAAAGAAGTGCATTTTTGGGGTTACAGAGGGGAAATTTCTAGGACATATTATTTCAGAACAGGGTATCGCCATTGATCTTGAATGAATAGAGGCTATTTTGAAGATTCAACCTCCTACAACCAAAAAGGAAATGAATTCATTCTTTAGGAAGATCAACTTTGTCAGAAATTTCATTATTGGATTTGCGGAGATAGTAAAGCCCTTGAACACTATGCTGAATAAGAGGAAAAAGTGGAATGGAGTGCAAAAGACAAGGAGGCATTTACAAAAATTAAGAAAGCTATTGTTGAGGATGCAATGTTGGTGAGTCCGGATTATGCTAGGACTTTTTACATATATTCATTTGCTTCTGATCACTCTTGTGGTGGAATGTTAACTTAAAAGTATGATCAAGATGATGAGAATTCTATAGCCTTCATGAGTACTCATTTAAAGGATGTAGATTTGAGATATCACAATGTAGAAAAGCAGGCCTATGCTTTGGTCAGAGTAGTGAAAAAATTCAGACACTATATTTTGAGGAATAAGGTTTTTTGCATAGTGCATGATCCTGCGGTGAAGCTGCTGCTAATGCAGAATGAGTTATGTGAATGAAGAGATAAATGGGTAACTATGTTATAGGAATATGATATTGAGATTAAACCCATGAAATTAGTGAGGGGGTAGGGACTGACAAAGACAATGGCTGAGATAGGTCCTAATCTCACAGCTCAACATTATCATATCCAAGAGGTATCTCTAGGTGACTGGTATGATGAAATCATTTATTATTTATTGAACCAGCGGTATCCTGATCATCGTAATACAATTCAAAGGCGAGCCTTGTGCCTAAAGAGTAGTAGTTTTCTGATGAAAGGGGGTGTCTTGTATAAGAAAAAACATGAGGGTGTGTATTTAAGATGTCCGGGGATTGAAGAAGCTACCAAAGTGATGATTAAATTCCATGAAATATATGGCATGGGCCATGGTTCTACATCATCCACTGCCAATCAAATCCTAAGGGTAGACTATTATTGGCCTACTCTATTTAAGGATGCACACAACCATGTGAGGACTTGTCATGTATGTTAGACTGCAGAAAGTAAGGAAAAACACGTAGCCCTTCCACTTCAGTCAGTCATAGAGGTGAAACCATTTGCACAATGGGGAATGGAATTTATAGGTCCAATTAACCCACCTTCTTCTCCAAGCCACCAATATATTCTAACCATAATTGATTATTTTACTAGATGGACTGAAGCTCTTGCATGTAAGAAATGTACTTCTGATGTGGTAATCAATTTCTTTGAATTGGGTATTATTAATCATTTTGGTTGTCCATTGTCTTTGGTTTGTGATAATGGTCCTATACTTACATCACTGAAACTTTCTAATTAGGCTTTTGGTCATGGAATCATCATAAAATTTGCATCCAATTACTACCCTTAGGGTAATGGTCTAGCCGAGTCTTCGAATAAGAACCTTTTGAAAATCATTCGTAAGTTACTAGAGAAGAATCCTAAGGATTGGCACACCCAACTTATATTTTCTCTTTGGGCAGACCGTACCAGACATAAGGCATCCATAGGAACCTCTCCTTATCACCTAGTGTATGCTCTACAACCTATATTTCCCATCCAATTGAAGATACCTACCTTGCAACTCATTAATGAATACTATGACAAGGAGAATAAACGTGAGGCCCATTTGGCTGAGTTGTTACACCTTTAAGAGAAGAGAGATGAGGCCCTAGAAAAAATTTCCAAACACTAGGGCGTAGTGAAAATATGGTTTGACAGGAGAGCTAAGGTGAAAGCCTTTAGAATCTCTAACTTAGTTCTCTATTGGGATAAAGCCTATGATTATAAGGGAGAGCATGGTAAATTTGAAAAAATCTGGCTTGGCCCTTATCGGATTTCAGAAATTCTGGGAGATAATGCTTTTTGCTTGAAAACCCTCACGAGTGAGGACATCTCGCTACCTATCAATGGGCAGTATCTGAAGCATTATTTCCAAACTTGAGTTGTTTGCAACTCTCTCTTGTACATAGTTAGAGTAGGTTTTCTTTCTTATTTGATTTGCTTGTCTATTTTTTTGGTTTGGGTAGTATAGGTTTCTTTTCTTTTATTTTTCTTTGTTTTGGTTAGCATAGGTTTGTTTCGGTTGGTTTTTCTTTCCACTTTGTCTTTTTCTTTTGGTCTCCGGCTTTCTGGGGGGCTGTTACATCTGTATAACAGGTTGCTCACTTGGGGTTGTTCATGAAATTTATTTTACAAACCTTAGTCAATTTTTTAGAGTCAATTGGTGGAATTCCTTCATCTACTGTCCCTTGTACTTGGAATTAGAGTCACTTGTTTTCGTTGAACTTTGGAGTATATTTGGGTCTCATATTTTCACATAAATTTTAAAGATTCTGGAATTGCATACGGTTCTTGTGTAATTTGTCTAGGTGAAAAATCTTATATTCTACTTTAGTGCCACTATGTTCCTCATCCTTGAGTGTGAGTTTCATTTCTTATGAGGTGAAAGGAAGGTCTATGAAAAATGTTAAAAGAAAAAGAGATGAAATAAAAGAGAAAGTATTGAAAATCAAAAGAACAAATCTTCACCTTATTAGGGGTATCCTAGTATCTCTACCGAGGCTATAGACACCTAGCTGGCAGTAGAGCTATGTCTAGGAGGGTCACAGTGATAACCTCATCGGGGCTATGGCTGCCTGACTAGCAGTGAGGCTCTATCCAAGCTGCTTTTGAAGTTAGAAATTTTATGTACCCCGATCAGACTTTCTCTAGTTCCTGTTGCACCTAAATAATGGGAAATGAATGCAAATACACACACTTAGACCTTGGTACAGGAAAATTTCTTGTTTCTTGTAATTTGTGAAACTTTGTTCATAGTTATCCTGATGTAAGGGTTGAAACTAGAGATTCTGGGTTCTTGATTCCAGTTTTTTCTTCAAATTCTCTGGAGCATTTCCCCAAAAAAGTCACCATTTGTTGTGCACTTTTTGCACACATGCCCCACTGAAAGCAGGGACCCTCTTTCTTGCTCTTTTGGCCCTTTAGTTTTTGAGGATTTGCTTGCTTAGGCATGTGATTGGATGTTTATATTGCTTGTGTGGATGATCCCCCTATGACATATATTGAAAACCTTAACTTTTGGACCCATTCTAGGTTTTTCATTGCTCTCGGGAAAATACACTCTTGGCGGAATTCCCCGATTTCCTTGAAAACCCAGTGACGACTGCTATTCACTACAATTCAAAGATTTTACTCCTTCATGAAATTCTGTCATGATCAGATTTCTTTGAGCATATGTTGCCTTGTCGAATTCTCAGGTTTTGGTTTGAGTTGTCTTGTTGATTGCATTAATGCTCGATTGTATGATTTATGCGGTGGGTATTAAATCAATTTTTGGGAGTTTTGTGCACTAAATTTTTATCGCTTGCTTTCTATTGGTCTGGAGTTCTTGATCCTGAGTGTTGTTGTTGGATTGTGCATTTGGGATTGAGGTCGATTGTTGCAGTTGGTCTTTTTTGGAAGCCATTTGCACTTTGCTCAGACTTTAAGGTTTCTTGCTAGCTTCTTTTGTTTCAAATTTCTCTATCCTCATGGTATGTACATGACACTTTCTCTCTTTTAATGAATCAATTGAATTACTTCATGATTTTTTTGTATGTGTAGTGAGTCAGAATGTTGATATGGTGGGGTTTGTTGATTGATGCTTGGGTTTCTAGTTTTCTTTTGGATTCCCTCCATGTGGTTTGTGTTGCCTTGCTTTTGCTTGTTGAGTGCATGTGTTTCTTTTTCTTTTTGGGTGTGCTTAGGGTTTGAGTTCTTGCATTTTTTGGCATTGAATATCTCGAAGTTGGGGTTATCCCATTTTGTTTGGGTGTCGGTCCCAAGTGAGTTTTTGAGCTTATCTTTCAATTTCTTCATGAGGTAGCTTCTTGGTATGGGCCATGGTGAACCTTTTGTAACCTTTGTAAATAAAAAAGTTGAGTCCAAGCTTATCTTGCAATCTCATGGCATAATTTTAGGGTTTCATGCCCAGGGCATCACCGATCCCTCACAATTTACTTTAGGGTGAGTTTTGAATTCAAGGGTGATCTGTGGGAGGTTCAAATCGAGCTGGTTTCAAGCTCCAGATCCTCAAATTTGTGATTGTTCGATCAATTTGAGTGAGGTTGAGAGAAAACATGGATATTCAGGTTTTCAAAGTCTTCATGAAATTTATTATCTGCCGAAATTCCTTGACTTTCCATTTTCTCTTTGTTTTGCCAAAATGTGCAGTGATCCGAATTTCCTCCACCTTCAGATTTCCCTTGTTTGTTTGTCACCTTGTCAATTTCTCAAAAATAGGCTTAAATTGTGAGAATTACATTAGCTTTGTTGGAATTCATGCCTTCAAGATTTTTCAAGAAGTTCTTGGTTCCCTCATTTTCCCAGAATTTCTAAATTGTTGCTATTTTCACAGATTTCTATCTACGATGGATTTTCCTAAAGTTTTGCTGAAAATGGAGATTTGAAGGATTGCATGAAATTTTGCGTAATGATTATGCATTTGGTGATTGACTTGGACTTATTTTAAGATGTATCATGTTGTTTCTTGGTTAATGACAGTCAATTAAGTGATTATTGGATTATTTTGTGCTTATTTCGCTAAAATCCTCCTGGTTGGGAATTTCCCGAAATTCCTCTCTAACCTAGATTTCGCGAGAGCGTTGAAAACACAAAATTTGAGATGGTTAATTTTTATGAAGCTTTTGAGCATGTTTCTTATCATGGGACTTGTATTGAAGATGAATTTTTCATTTTTGATTAATTAACTTGTGTTCCATGTGATCTTTATTATGGTTTCTTTGTTGAATGTAGGTTGAGTCAGGTAAGGCAATGACAAGTGGAACCAAGGGCAGAGTGGTGGATGTAGGTATGCAGGGGTCTTCTATTTCTGGGGTAGAAAGAATCAAGATGGATATCAAACACAAAATTCCAGAGAGAAATTTGTCCTCCATCTAGTCGGGGGTCAATGATACAAATGTTGGATTTTGGGATTATGAAGAGTTCAAGAAAAGGATGGCAACATAGGAACTTCCTTTGCTGGCCAAAAGGACATTGGAATCAGTATTGGTGCATGTAGTTGGATTTCCTCCTATAGTGTAGTGTTATGAACTGGTGATTGAATGTGCATGACACTATGACAGAGGTACACAAAGGATAGTTGGTTCCCAAGGGAGAATTATGGAAAATATAAATCCCATGTCTATAACCCAGACCTTTATCATGCCTGACAGGCCTCATGTGGTGGATTTTGACATGGATGTGGCAAAGAATTTCTATGAGGAAGATACCATCAAATCCCAACAGGTCATTAATTTCTAGTTGGAAAAACCTAAGTCCCACTTCTCCAAGTTTCCCAAGTAGTTGGTCAAACTTAAATTTAGGAAGGAATACTATGATGTTATCACCCTTCTTAGTAGGGTGGTAGGGTTGAAGAGTGCAGGAATGTTCAAAAATTGGATGTTCCATGTCATTAATAGGATGGAATAGGGTATAGACTACCACTGGGCAGGTATAATAAGTGCCATGATTCATGAAAAAATGTGTAATGTCCTGCAGACTAAGAGTTTCACAATGAATTCTTACCTATTCTATACTTTAGCTAGGTTCCACCCATACAAGGGATTGATCACAAAAGATGTGTTTGCACAAGATGTAATTTATGAATCTTACCCATAGCTACACCTGGGTAAGTCGAGCTACAAAAGTGTGAATGATGCATTCACCATGAACATCACTAGGTTTCTCCAAGGTGCAGAGCATGTCTGTATCTTAGAAAATGCCAAGGAGTTAATTAAGAGGTTTGGAGCTTGGTTTATCCACTTCCCCTTCTTTTAATACATAAAAATTGATGGTTGTTAGAGGGCTCGATATAGACTACCTAGGTACCCTAAGGATCATGTTGTACTCCTGGAGGTCACAAGACAAATATGTGACTTTGATGTAATTGTGAAGAGGGAGAAGCACAAGACTGGGTTTGGTGGCGATTTTCCTTTGAGGATAGGTAGTGATGAAGCCTTCCCTTCTATTAACTCGGCCCATGCTTCTAAAGAGAAGATGAATACCTTGGGTCTTCCTTTCCACTCCAAGAGGTCTAGGTTCGATATAACCTGTGAAGCACAGAAGAAGGCTAGCAGAGAATACAGTCATAAGGATGATATAGATAACTATTGGGCCAACATCAATGATGAGTTTGAAGTCAGAAAGAAGAAGTTATCTAGGTTACCAGTCATCTTGGTATGGTTATACAACATAAGGGTTGTTCTTGATTAGGTAGAGGAGGATGGGAATTTGATTCAAGGTCATAAATTTGAGGCTGTGAAGGATAAGCCAGTTGGAGAGGTTGATTGGCTGGAGGAAGAGAAGATAGAGTTGGAACAAGTCATGACTCTAGTAATCTAGTATACCAAGCTATGGCTCACGCACAAGATGTTGGAGTTGGAGATTGAGGGTGTACAATGCACCTATGATCTTATGGGAGACTTGGAGTCTCACTCTACTACCAAAGAATCACCTGAATAGGACCCCAAAGGCAAAACCAAGGTGGGCTCTCCTTTCAAGATCAAACTTAAAAAAATTTAGGTGGAGGAGGTAGGAGAAGGAGAGAAACAAAGGAATCCTATAGCCAAGAAAAGGAATTATGTGTTGAGGAGAAAGAAGGTTGAAAGAGTTGAAGGAAAAAAGGAAGAGGCTAGTGTCCCCTCACTTAAAAGGAGGAGGATTGTGAGGTTATCACAAAAGGAGAAATGAAATTATAAAGTAGATAAAGAGGGTGACACACCTATGGTAGAGGTAGAGAGCTTGGGGGAAAAGAAAAAAGTATATAATAGGAGATGAAGGACTCCTTCTCCCAAGGATGTTGCACTGAAAGGAAATGTTCCCATGACTACTCCTATCACTGAGCGCGAAGACATCTCTCCTCTTCATGAGACTAGAAATGTGCTAGACAAACCAAAAGATGCTGAAGATCCCCAAGACCATGGAGAGGAGGAATTCCAAGAGGGCGATCTCTACAATGCTGAGGCAAAAATAGATAAGGTTTTACAGTCTCCTTTGGTGGCTTGTGAGGATTTACCTATAGGAGGTGAAGAGGATAGACCTCTTCCGCGAGAAGAGATTCCAGATATGACTCCTTCACCAGTGCATGAGAGGGAGGAGCACAGTAAGGAAAAAGAGGATTCAGTTAGGGAGATACCCGAGGAGCCAAGTATGAAGGAAAATGTTCCCAAATTTCAACATGAAGATGGAAAAAGGAAAGTACAATCAAAATCTACTATTCTAGGCTGGTTGGATAAAGAATTAAAGAGCAAAAAAATTATGGTGGATGATACTCCTCCTTGTTGGGATGAAATACTTGTAAACATTGAAAAGGGAAGACAAAGAAGAAGGCTGGAATCATTTCTAGGATTGAGAGAGATGATGCAAATAATAGGGTAGTCCACATTGCTACTCCTACTCTTGACAAGGATAGGGTTGATGTGACTAAAAAGGATTATAATGTGCAGACTATCAACCTATGGCATGCTTCCATGGAGCAAGAAATTGAAGAATAGGAAGGCTCTAGTGCTATAATCCTTGGTAGATTGAGGAAGGAGGTATAGACTAAGTCAGAGTTGGAGAAAGAAAATGATAAAATTAAGAGATATTTGTAAGAGTTGATGAAACCCTTGCAATACATTAGTTCTTCCTCATCTATTGTAGGCTTCCTACCTCAAGTAACAATATCAGAGTTGGAAAGAATGAAAAACACCACACATGCTATAGCCAACTGGTTACAGGGGGTGCAATCCAAGGGAGATGATGCTATCAAAGACATTCTTTCAACTGGAGGATATGCAATGAGCTCTTTAGATTGGCTAAGGAATGTTCTAGCTCAAGATAAGGAAGATGTAGATCTCTTGTTGCAAAAGACAAAGGCCATCATGGAATACAGTGAAGATAAATTGATAAATGGTGGAATTCTTCCAACCTCAAGAACCGTAGAGCCTTTGGAATGGTTTGAAATTTTGCAGATAAGGAAAAAGGCTTTGAAGAAGATATATAAACAAGGAAGGCAGATTGAAGATACCATGACTGAAATCTACAATAAGTGTATTTCCTTTTTTGAAGTGATGACAAGGAGAAAGAAATTTGTTCCAAAGAATCTTAGCCTGGAGCAGTTGAGAAAATGGTGGTGAGATGTGTATTCTCTAGTCAATGAGGGCCCTATCACTAAACATCAGTTGGATGATGCAACAACTTAAATTGCAGTTATTGAAAGATATAATATAAGTAAGGTGGATTGGGATAAAGTGGTGAAACAGTCAAGATATGATATCAAGTCCCTTGAGATGAGAACTAGGGTTTTTTGAATTCCACCTATTACCGACTTGGACAAGGTGTTTTTGATGGTGCCAATGACAAAGGGGGAAAGTAGTTAATGCAATGCTACATTAGAATTTGTGCTTCCCCATTATTTTTCCTCTTCCTTCGCATTGATTGGACCGAGCTTTGTTGGAGACCCCAGGCCGACATGGATGAAATTGGTGCATTTAATGCACATTTCATGTTATTTCAAATTTCTCTTGGCTGACCTATTGTGTGGCCATTTATAATTGTAAACCCTAATTGAGCTGACATATCTTGTGGGTTTCTATAAGTTTGGTGCTATGTCTCATTTGTAAGGGGATAGTTAGTAAATTTTATATTGGAGTGAATTGTGATAAGAGCAAGGATTAGAGTTATAATTTAGTTCATTTTTCAAGCAAGTATTGTAACAAAAGATTGGAATTGTTGCCACTTTGGATGATTTAATACAAGTAAATACATTGTGACTTGGTGCCTTTCTTGTGTTGAGTTTTATTTGGAATGGTTCATGATATTCTATCTTTTAAATTGCTTAAGATTATTTGATGTTAGATAATCTGATGATGTTCAAGGTTTTTTAATTGAAGTTTTTGCAGCAATCTCTAGCCCATACTTTTTGCAGTTAGTTGATTGTTAGCTACTTTGCAAAGTTAGCTTGGACTTAAAATTGTGCTTGGTTCAATTATGAATTATTTTCTCATTTGAATTTCAATAGGTTTGTCTTGAATGAATATACATATTTTGAAAATCTTTAACACCTTAGAAGATTGCACTATTTTTGTAAGATTGCAGATTTATCTAGGTTGAAGAGGAGTCAGTTTATGAGGGATGGGTTCATTTTGAGCATTTCATCTTTTGCATTGTTGATCTTAGGGTTATAATTAGTCTATAATTATCTCTAAAACCCTTATCTCTTTTGTTATTTCTTTGATTACTTGGGTTATATTCGAGATATGAAGTATCACCATATTGCTAGATCTAATAAATCTAATTCTAGTATTTGCTTGTAGTAAGGTCCCTTTGTGATTACCAACATTTTCACATTATCTATGATTTTTTTTGTTACATTGTCAAGACCTAACATTAGAGACCTTGCGGTTATCTCTTTTCCAATAGAGATCGACCTTTCAAGAGAGATAGGATATCATATTCTGTCTAAGTTGTTGTTGTGCAGAAAACACCATCAACATTACGGAAACATAAATCAAGGATATAGTGGTTAATAGGAGACAAGAATACTAAATTATTTCATTAATATACCCTAAAATAGAGATGTATAAATAGGATTAGATCCTTAAAAACTGATAATGGTCTAATTCTACATGGGGATGATGAAATTGCTAATGAGGTGGTTTCTTTCTTTGTAAACTTCCATAATATACCCAGGGTTGACCAAGCTAACCTAGATGACATTTTTTAGGTTATTCCATAGGTCATAATTGAATAAGATATAAAATAATTATCTAAATATATTCCCCTCCAAGAAGTCAAGGATGCAGTCTTCTCCTTTGGTGCTTATAAGGCTCTGGAACCTAATGGTTTCCCTCCAAGTTTTTTCCAAGAATTTTGGGACATTATCTCAACTGTTCTCTTTAATGTTGCTTCGGATTTGTTCATATCTGGTAGACTTCTAAATTAGCTTAATGCCACTTTTATTGTGCTCATCCCTAAGTTGGAAGAAGCTTCATCTATGAATGATTTCAGACCAATCAATCTATCTAATACTACTTATAAGATATTTTCAAAGATAATGGTCAATATATTGAATATGATCTTGAATAAAATGATAGATGTTAACCAAAAGGGTTTTGTTCAAGGAAGGCACATTTTGGATGTTGCTAGCTATACACATGAGCTGTTACATTCTATGGACTTATGCAAGAAACAAGGTATGGTTCTAAAAATTGATATCTTGAAGGCTTATGATGGAGTCTCTTGGCCATTCCTTTTTGTTGTGCTAAAATTTTTTGGATCCAAGGGAAGATTTCTTAACTTAATTATATCTTGTGTAATAAATCCAAAATAATTAGTTTTGATTAATGGTGTTCCTAAAGGCTTCTTCTCTTGTGGTGGAGGATTAATACAAGGTGATCCTCTATCACCATATCTTTTTTTTATTATGGTTGAAGGCCTAGGAATAAATATTTAGAAAAAGCTTAATAATAAATAGTTGAAAGGGTTTAAATTTGCTTCCTCACTACCTCCTACCTCCCACCAACAATTTGTAGGTGACACCATTCTTTTAGGGGAGGATTTAGTATTGGAAGCTAGACAATGGAAAGATATCTTGGTCAAATATGCTAGAGATCTGGGCTAGTATATTAATTATAAAAAACGCAAGATCTATTTCTTCAACACTACCCAAACAATAAAAGAGAGAGTTATGAACATAATTGGATGCTAGGAAGATGAACTCTTGGCTATTTATCTTATCCTTCCACTAATTTCCAAAAAAAAAACACATAGTAGTTATTGAAAAGATTCAAAAGAAATTGGTTGGATGGAAAGGAAGGTTGTTAAGCCATGCAAGAAAATTACAACTTTTGAAAGCATCTTTCTAAAAAATCCCTATCTACTATCACTCACTCTTTAACATCATGGCCTTTATAGATGAAAAGATAGAAATTGATGAGTGTAGAATATTCTGGATTATTTTTACCTTATAATTTCCTCTTTATCTTTGTCCTTGTCCATATTCCTATCACCATTTTATGAAGGAACCTTAATATTTAATAAAATAGGGAAAATAAATTAGGATTAATAAATTATTGGAAATCATGATAATTTTGATTATTTCATGTCCAAATGGCAGGAGATAGTTAGAGAGGAAGTTGAAGTTGCTACAAGCATGAGGACCTGAGGAGATCGGTGGAATGAAATTAGCAAGACTTTGTTAGTGGTCGATCATTTTTTTATAGGATTCTTTGTTTTAATGTTATAAGTGTCATGTGACCTTTGTTGTTTTTATAAACTCTTGTTTGTGAGTGACCGATAGGCTGAACGAACAAATAAACCTATTTACTTGCTAATAGTATGACCGGTATATATATGTGTGTATGATGAAACTCAAATATATATGGAGATAATATAAATTAAATACTGGTGTTAAAATATGCATTTATAATTTGTTGTTGCGATCTGAACGAATGATAAGTAGCATGGAATAATTTTGTGATTGTGAACTTCTAATCACTCAATAGCTAGCGAAGGTAGGGCCCACTTCCTCTGTTGTTAGTGATATTTTCATTTATGTGTGTGGTAATGTGTGTTGCTTCATAATTATTCAATTTTTTTTATATTTTTTATTATGTTATCGAATTCTTATTAGTTCACTTAATCTCTATGAATGCGTTTAGTTTTTGTGGCTTGTTCAATACTTGTCAGTTTGCATAATTGATCAACTATAATTAAATAATCGAATAGACAATTAAGATTGAAAGAATATCTATTTTCAATAGCATAAATCATAAAATATTTACTTATGTTTATTACATAGTTAATTTTGTCTATCTTATTTCCAAAAATTTTTTCATTCTATTAGAGATTTTTAATTTTGCTTTGTTGTGTGCCACTGATTGGTTCTTTGCTACAAAGTTATTTCTTCACGGGTTCCTATCACATATGTGACAGGAAGTCTGTGAACCAGATTTCTACTAAAAAACATATTACATTAGTTTGCATCCATCAAACCTTAGTTTATTAGTTGCAACCCTTCGACATACTGCCACAACATGGTTCAAAATCCTACATTCCTAGATTGACAATTTAGGATGAACCGAGGAAGCCATTTCTAAGAATTAATTCAAACCCATTTCAAGAACAATTTGAAACCACAGTTTAATCCAATCATTTTGGTGCCATTTTCTGGGGAATGGTGTTAAAGGCCTACATTTCTATTAAACTAAGCTAGGAGCATTGCACTAAGGAGAAAGTCCACATGATAGTTGACCTCGTTTGGATGATTACCCTTGGTTTTCTTTGTCATAAGTCATTTAGCTACATGAATCATAGTAGGGATAGTACAGGAAGATTCATTAGAAAAGAAAAGGGAAGTAGTTCACAACCCTAAAAACCCAAAAATAAATCAAAACCATCCATTGAGGCTCCACAACTCGAAGAATCGCAAGACAAGTCAAAATCACCCATTGAAGGAAGTAGCTCAACTCAAGAGAAATTGAAAACTAAGTTGCAATAATTAGAATCACCCAGACCTGATCTTGAGAAGTGCACTATTAAGACCACTATTATTCAAACACCCATAGGTACTCATCCAAGCTCTTCTGAGATACTAGGAAAAAAGGTTGAATTTTTTTTCCAAGAGTCTTATGGGGATAAAGCTAGTCCATTTTCGGAAACCCAAGAACCATTTAAAACTTATTTTACCCCTTGGGAATTAGAAGTGACGAATCCCAACAACAATAACAACACTAACAAAAAAAATAAAAATGGTAACAACAACAACAATAATCATAATAGGGCATTGGCCAACAATAATCTGATTACCTTTGAGTTTCCAATCACACATCCTGAACAAGATGCTCCTTTGAAGAACATTCCTCATTCTTCTTTGCCTATTTTTTGTGGTATTTCGATTGAGGATCCTAACATGTTTTTATTTGAATTTGATGTGTTGTGCCACAACTATGATTATCAAAGCGACACACAAAAACTCAAACTATTTCCAGCTACATTAAAGGATGTCACCCTATGATGGTTTATGAACCTTAGGAACATCAGAATGTGGGAAGTCATGAAGGAACTATTCCTGACCAAATACCAAGAATATTACAAAACAAAGGAGGTTTGGGATGAAATTTTCCGCATCACTCAAAAAGAACATGATTTTGTGGAGGACTACCTTGAACGCTTCATGTTTAGTCTTCAACGGTCTCGCCAATAGGGAATAAATGGTGATGCTATTAAAATATTGTTTCTTAGGGGCATAAGAGATGATGTTATGAAAGCATTAAATTTAATAGGAAATGAGAATATCTCCAAAATAGGATTTGACTATATCTATGATATTTGTAGGAACTATTCGAGGTCTCATCATTTAAAAAAGAGCTATCCAAGTAAGCCTTATATAGTAGGCAATGCGACATGTATAAAAAAGCATGAAATAGGAAATTTATGTGAGGATCTTAAAACAGATTTGTTGAGTCATATGGGTAAACATCTAGACACTATTTATACTTGTAGGAAGCAAGAGGAATCTGAGAATACCTTGGTCGTGTTTTTTCCAATGTGTCGTAAGAGACACGGTAGTGAGGATTGCCCATAAAATAGGAAAAACATCTCATCTCTAGAAGAAGTCAGTAGGAGTTCTACCCTGAGGCCTCTTCCTGTAGGTGTGCCTAAAATGGAATATTTTGAGGAACCCATCTATTACATGGCATCTAGGCAACCTTTTCCACCCTGAGTAATGTACCCTAGCATGATGGATGATTATCTTGCCCCTGGACCTAGCCAACCCAATTCCTATCAACCAGGATGGTATGGGGGTTGGCAACAACCCGCATACCCTCAATGGATGTCACAATATCAGTATACTTCATAGCTGTGGCAACAGGCATGGAGGCAACAATTGCCACAACCATCACCATACCAACAACCATTTCTATCAAAATCACAATAGCCACCTCCTCCTATGATCAACCCATACCAATAGTCACAAGAAATTCTTCTGGCCTTGACATCATCGGTCACTCAACCCGTCAATCCAACAAATCATCCAACATAACCAACAAGACCTACATCAATTCCAAGCCACCCAAATCCAAACCCCAACAATAAGGCAACCAAACCTATGTATAATAATGAGGCAATAGGTTACCCCACCTACCCCATAAATACATTAGAACTAGATGGAGTTCAGTTAAGGTCGAGGAAGGCTCTTCAAGGGCCCACCATGACAAAAATCAAAGAGGAGTCAGAAACAAATCCAACCAAAGAACCTCCCTTTCCCGAATGAGAGTTTGAACCAATACAAAGGGAGGACTCTAAACCTGAATTTGATTTTCTTAATGAGTTGTGCAATGTTGACATAAAGATTCCTTTGTTGCAGGCCATCAAGGACATCCCCATCTATACAAAAAAAATTCGAGATCTATGTACTCCGAAGAAAAATAAGAAGCAAGACCCAAAGACCATCCAAGTCATTGGACAGTTGGAAGATATTATGCTCAGGAACATAACCATTCCAAAGTACTTGTATCCAGGGAGTCTTGTCATTAAG